>JAWQFJ010021540.1:50000-53758 GCA_034096865.1 Theodoxus fluviatilis
AATGAATGACTGAAGTAAGTTTTACAGTCTATCAGCTGTAGGCTATGTAAGGCCATTGACCACGACAGCCGCCAAAGTCGGTTAGAGACAAAGCAAGTCACGTCTGCATTTCCCTAGTCTTTCTTTACGATTCGCGAAGGGAGACTAGAGCAGTCTAACTTTACCCCGCGAACCATAAAGACTAGAGCAGTCTAACTTTACCCCGCAAACCATAAAGACTAGAGCAGTCTAACTTTACCCGCGAACCATAAAGACTAGAGCAGTCTAACTTTACCCCGCAAACCATAAAGACTAGAGCAGTCTAACTTTACCCCGCAACCCATAGAGACTAGAGCAGTCTAACTTCACCCCGCAACCCATAGAGACTAGGGCAGTCTAACTTTACCCCGCGAACCATAAAGACTAGAGCAGTCTAACTTTACCCCGCGAACATAAAGACTAGAGCAGTCTAACTTTACCCCGCAAACCATAAAGACTAGAGCAGTCTAACTTTACCCCGCAAACCATAAAGACTAGAGCAGTCTAACTTTACCACGCGAACCATAAAGACTAGAGCAGTCTAACTTTACCCCGCGAACCATAAAGACTAGAGCAGTCTAACTTTACCCCGCGAACCATAAAGACTAGAGCAGTCTAACTTTACCTCACAACCCATAGAGACTAGAGCAGTCTAACTTCATCCCGCAACCCATAGAGACTAGGGCAGTCTAACTTTACCCCGCGAACCATAAAGACTAGAGCAGTCTAACTTTACCCCACGAACCATAAAGACTAGAGCAGTCTAACTTTACCCCACGAACCATAAAGACTAGAGCAGTCTAACTTTACCCCACGAACCATAAAGACTAGAGCAGTCTAACTTTACCCCGCGAACCATAAAGACTAGAGCAGTCTAACTTTACCCCGCGAACCATAAAGACTAAAGCAGTCTAACTTTACCGCGCGAGACATAAAGACTAGGCAGTCTAACTTTACCCCGCGATACATAGATGGCAGTCTAACTTTACCCCGCGACCCATAGAGACTAGGCAGTCTAACTTTACCCCGCGAACCATAAAGACTAAAAGCAGTCTAACTTCACCCCGCGACCCATAAAGACTAGGCAGTCTAACTTTACCCCGCGAACCATAAAGACTAGAGCAGTCTAACTTTACCCTGCAACCCATAGAGACTAGGCAGTCTAACTTTACCCCGCGACCATAAAGACTAGGCAGTCGAACTTTACCCCGCGAACCATAAAGACTAGAGCAGTCTAACTTTACCCCGCGAACCATAAAGACTAGAGCAGTCTAACTTTACCCCGCGACCATAAAGACTAGAGCAGTCTAACTTTACCCCGCGAACCATAAAGACTAGAGCAGTCTAACTTCACCCCGCAACCCATAGAGACTAGAGCAGTCTAACTTCATCCCGCAACCCATAGAGACTAGGGCAGTCTAACTTTACCCCGCAACCCATAAAGACTAGAGCAGTTTAACTTTACCTCACAACCCATAGAGACTAGAGCAGTCTAACTTCATCCCGCAACCCATAGAGACTAGGGCAGTCTAACTTTACCCCGCGACCATAAAGACAAGAGCAGTCTAACTTTACCCCGCGAACCATAAAGACTAGAGCAGTCTAACTTCACCCCGCAACCCATAGAGACTAGAGCAGTCTAACTTCATCCCGCAACCCATAGAGACTAGGGCAGTCTAACTTTACCCCGCAACCCATAGAGACTAGAGCAGTTTAACTTCACCCTGCAACCCATTAAGACTAGAGCAGTCTAACTTTGCCCCGTAACCCATTGAGACTAGAGCAGTCTAACTTCACCCCGCAACCCATAGAGACTAGAGCAGTCTAACTTTACCTGCAACCCCCATAGATGAACTAGGAAGCAGTCCTAACTTTACCCTGCAACCCATTAAGACTAGAGCAGTCTAACTTTACCCCGTAACCCATAGAGACTAGAGCAGTCTAACTTCACCCCGCAACCCATAGAGACTAGAGCAGTCTAACTTTACCCTGCAACCCATAGAGACTAGAGCAGTCTAACTTTATCCCGCAACCCATAGAGACTAGAGCAGTCTAACTTTACCCTGCAACCCATAGAGACTAGAGCAAACTTCACCCCGCAACCCATAAAGACTAGAGCAGTCTAACTTTACCCTGCAACCCATAGAGACTAGAGCAGTCTCAAATTGAAAGGTGTCGAAACTGCAATTAAAATTTTTTCTACTTTCCAAGATGCTAGCCACGTCAACGTGACAATAGTGAATGGAGAATGCATGCGTGTGGATATGAATGATGTGAAACTGTTTTTCGGCACGACCGATTTGCTCTAACCCCATCCTGAACCGACCTTTAGTCGCCATCGCAAGGAGCCATAGCACTATCTACGTCGTTGTCCCCAGTCGACAACGGAAATTGTCCTCGGTATATCCCATTTTTCGGAAATTCCCCGTCTGGCCACCATCCATATTTCATTGAGTTTCCTTGTTCGTTTGCCATCATTTTGAAGATAAGCATCCTTCCTCTCCACGTCAGAAAAATCAATTATGTTTATGGCCTCGGGCTGGTTTAAAATAACATCGAACATTTGGAGCGATCGATGAACCCTGGATCCTATATTTTGTTTCCAAGAAGCATCGTGAAGCAGCCAGCCTTAGTCCTCACGACAACTGATACCCTGGATCCAGCACCTCCAGGATGAGTGAGAGGAGATGGAGAAGGAGGAGGAAGGAGGAGGAGGAGGAGGAGGAGGAGGAGGAAGAAGGGGGAGGGAGGACGTAGGAGGAGGAGGGAGGGAGGGGAGGGAGGAGGAGGCGAGTAAGAGGACGAGGAGGAGGAAGAAGGAGGAGGATAAGAGGAGGAGGAGGAGGAAGAGGAAGAGGAGAGGACGGAGGAGGAGGAGGAGGAGGAAGAGGGACGAGGGAGGGATGAAGAGGAAGAGGAAGAGGAAGAGGAGAGGAGGAGGAGGAGGAGGAGGAGGAGGAGGAGCAGCAGCAGCGGCAGCAGGAAGAGGAGGAGTCGGAGTTGGAAGAGCATTAGGAGAAGAAAGAGGAGGAGGAGCAGGAGAAGTCGGAGAAGCAGAGGAGCAGGAGCAGGAAGAGGTGGAACAGGAGGAGGAGCAGGAAGAGAAGCAGGAGGAGAAGCAGGAAGAGAAACAGGAAGAGGAGCAGGAGGAGGAGCAGGAAGAGGAGCAGGAGGAGGAGCAGGAGGAGAAGGAACAGGAGGAGCAATCAGGACGGGGAGGGGGAGGGAGGGATTGAGTAGGGAGGGAGGGAGAAGGGTGGGCCAGGGAGGAGAAGGAGGAGGAGGGAGAAGGAGGAGGAAGAGGAGGAGGGGGAGACAGAGGAGAAGGAGGAGACATAGGAGGAGGAGGAGACAGAGGAGGAGGAGGAGACAGAGGAGGAGGAGGAGGAGGAGACAAAGGAGGAGGAGACAGAGGAGGAGGAGGAGGAGGAGGAGGAGGAGGAGGAGGAGGAGGAGGAGGAGGAGATAGGAGAAGGAGGAAGAGAGGAATAGGAGTAAGCAGAAGCAGGGTCTGGAGGAGAAGAAGAAGAACAAGGGTATAAAAAAACCCACAACGCAAATCGAAGGATGCTTATGCCAGTAACGAAGATAACGAGGAAACTTTGACAGCGACAAAGATGTCGAGACCAACAACAGATACAACAATTCAGAACAATAGCAACAACAACTAAAACGTCGACGACGACGACGAAAATCTTAAGAACATTGCAGAATGGTGGACAAGAGACAGAAAGATGTGG
>JAWQFJ010021543.1:0-7500 GCA_034096865.1 Theodoxus fluviatilis
GAACTGTAGATCGCCGTTAATCTTCATTTGCTCTTACAAAAAACGACCACTGTCCAGTTTTCTAGAAAGACATCAAAATGGGCAATCAGGCCCCCTACGCACTAAATCAGGCTGACAGCACATGTCTCTGGAGGATCACTATGGCTGCTGCCACGGCTCGGGGGGTGTGATGGCGATGGTGTAGCCATCGCTCTCCGTCAGCAAGAAGGTAACGGTGCGCGTTGCTTACGCTAGAAACCTTGCAAGATCTTGCGAGGAATAGGTCGGTGTCAACATGTGTCTACAAGATGAAAGGAGATGTAAAGGCAGTGAAATGTTTCACACGTGTTGACACCGGCCTATAATTTTCCCACAAGGCAGGCCAAGCAGCGCGACCCTGGCAGAAGACAGGAGGCATTGGAGGGAAGAGAGCGTCTCGAGAGAGCAGTGACGTCAGTCCTGGACTCAGTTGACGTGGGGCTCTAGGCAAGTGGTCAGAGGTCAGAGCGCTCGCACACTATCGCTTGCGGCTAGCGGTAGCGGCGTTCGAAGCTATCGGATCCTTGTGTCGAAACCTTGGGCAAGGTGCTTCACCCGCATTGCCCCTCCTACCCAGGAGTAAAACCGGGTACTGGGCACTGCCCCTACCCAGGAGTAAATCCGGGTACTGGGCACTGCCCCTACCCAGGAGTAAATCCGGGTACTGGGCACTGCCCCTACCCAGGAGTAAATCCGGGTACTGGGCGCAGACTGAGGAGGAAGAGGGGGAGGGGGAGTGGGGGAGGGCGGCGGAGAGGGAGGAAGGAGAGGGAGAGGGGGAGGGGAATAAAGAGGAGGACGAAGAGGAGGAAGAGGGGGGAGGGGAGGGGGAGGGGGAGAGGGAGGAAGGGAAGGAGGAGAGGGGATGGGAGGAGGAGAGAGGCAGAAAGGAGAGGGAGATGAAGAAAGGGAGGGAGAGGGAGGAAAGGGAGGAAGGAAAGGAATACGAAGGAGGAGGAGGAGGAGGAGGAGGAGGAGGAGAGAGAGAGGAGGAGGAGGAGGAGAGAGAGAGGAGGAGGAGGAGGAGGAGGAGGAGGAGGAGGAGAAGGAGGAGGAGGAGGGAGGAGGAGGAGGAGGAGGAGGAGAGGAGGAGGGAGGAGGGAGGAGGGAGGGAGGGAGGAGGGAGGAGGGAGGAGGAGGAGGGGGGAGGGGGGAGGGGGAGGGGGGAGGGGGGAGAGGGGAGGAGGGAGGAGGAGGAGGAGGAGGAGGAGATCGGGATTTGGCGAAATAGCTCTGTCTGTTGGAAAGTGTGCGAGGCAACATCCTCACTCCTTGAGGAACATACTAAGCCCATGCTGGGTTCCGGCGCAGCAAGGGTTCACTGCCCCGCACTGCACTGTGCCCTCACAGGCACCCGCTTCTACTCCTGCGCGGAGAATGGGAATGCCAGTTCAGATGCTTGTCCGCGTGTACAACTCCGGGATCAGAAGCACCGCCACCACTACAACCATTATCACCAACATCACCGCCACCACTACAATAATTATCACCAACATCACCGCCACCACTACAACCAGTATCACCAACATCACCGCCACCACTACAACCATTATCACCAACATCACCGCCACAACTACAACCATTATCACCAACATCACCACCACCACTACAACCATTATCACCAACATCACCGCCACCACTACAAACATTATCACCAACAGCACCGCCGCCACTACAATCATTATCACCAACAGCACCGCCGCCACTACAAGAATTATCACCAACATCATCGCCACCACTACAATAATTATCACCAACATCACCGCCACCACTACAATAATTACCACCAACATCACCGCCACCACTACAATAATTATCACCAACAGCACCGCCACCACTACAATCATTATCACAACAGCACCGCCACCACTACAATCATTATCACAACAGCACCGCCACCACTACAATCATTATCACCAACAGCACCACCATCACTACAACCATTATCACCAACATCACCGCCACCACTACAATAATTATCACCAACATCACCGCCACCACTACAATCATTATCACCAACATCACCACTACCACTACAACTATTATCACCAACATCACCGCCACCACTACAACCATTATCACCAACATCACCGCCACCACTACAACTATTATCACCAACATCACCGCCACCACTACAACCATTATCACCAACATCACCGCCACCACTACAATCATTATCACCAACATCACCGCCACCACTACAATCATTATCACCAACATCACCACTACCACTACAACTATTATCACCAACATCACCGCCACCACTACAACCATTATTACCAACATCACCGTCACCACTACAACTATTATCACCAACATCACCGCCACCACTACAACCATTATCACCAACATCACCGCCACCACTACAACCATTATCACCAACATCACCGCCACCACTACAACCATTATCACCAACATCACCACCACCACTACAACCATTATCACCAACATCACCGCCACCACTACAATAATTATCACCAACATCACCGCCACTGCTACACGACACAGATCATGACCACCACCACTACAATAATTATCACCAACAGCACCGCCACCACTACAACCATTATCACCAACATCACAGCCACCACTACAATCATTATCACCAACATCACCGCCACTGCTACACGACACAGATCATGACCACCGCCACTACAATAATTATCACCAACAGCACCGCCACCACTACAACCATTATCACCAACATCACCGCCACCACTACAACCATTATCACCATCATCACCGCTACCACTACAACCATTATCACTATCATCACCGCCACCACTACAACTATTATCACCAACAGCACCACCACCACTACAATAATTATCACCAACATCACCGCCACCACTACAATAATTATCACCAACAGCACCACCACCACTACAACCATTATCACCAACATCACCGCCACCACTACAACCATTATCACCATCATCACCGCCACCACTACAACCATTATCACCAACACCACCACCACCACTACAACCATTATCACCAACAGCACCGCCGCCACTACAACAATTATCACCATCATCACCGCCACCACTAAAACCATTATCACCATCATCACCACCACCACTACAACCATTATCACCAACATCACCGCCACCACTACAACCATTATCACCATCATCACCGCCACCACTACAACCATTATCACCAAAATCACCACTACCACTACAACCATTATCACCAACAGCACCGCCACCACTACAACCATTATCACCAACATCACCGCCACCACTACAACCATTATCACCATCATCACCGCCACCACTACAACCATTATCACCAAAATCACCGCCACCACTACAACCATTATCACCAAAACCACCACTACCACTACAACCATTATCACCAACATCACCGCCACCACTACAACCATTATCACCAACATCACAACTACCACTACAATAATTATCACCAACAGCACCGCCACCACTACAACCATTATCACCAACATCACCGCCACCACTACAATCATTATCACCAACATCACCGCCACCACTACAACTATTATCACCAACAGCACCGCCACCACTACAACCATTATCACCAACATCACCGCCACCACTACAACCATTATCACCAACATCACCGCCACCACTACAACTATTATCACCAACATCACCACCACCACTACAACTATTATCACCAACATCACCGCCACCACTACAACTATTATCACCAACATCACCGCCACCACTACAACCATTATCACCAACATCACCACCACCACTACAACTATTATCACCAACATCACCGCCACCACTACAACTATTATCACCAACATCACCACCACCACTACAACCATTATCACCAACATCACCACCTCCACAACAACTATTGTCATCAGCATCACCGCCACCACTACAACTATTATCGCCAACATCACCACCACCACTACAACTATTATCACTAACACAATCGCCACCTTTACAACCATTATTACTATCATCACTACAACGAAAAAATAACAACAATAATATAATAATAATCTGTGGATTTATATAGCGCCTTACCATGAGTTAAGACATGCTCAATGCGATACATACACAGCCATTACAATATACAATAACAGTCAATCACATCAAAGGTAACTGAATAAACTTAATAACATAGGAGTCAGACATTCACTTCAGGCATTCGACAAACTGATGTACAGCGACACCGCTTAACCATGAAACTGGGGAGAGGGGGAGGAGAGACAGGAGGGTGGTAGGGGGCTTAGGCAAGCTAGTACAAAGAGAACAGTGAGGGGAGAAGATGAAGAAACTTAGGATTCGGGAACGATTTCAAGAAGAGATGAGTTTTGAGAGCAGAGCGAAAGGTCGAGGGAGATGTAGAGTGACAAACAGAGGCGGGGAGGTCATTCCAGATAGAGGCAACCTGATAAAAGAAACACAAAGGGAGGGTGGCCGGGGTCGGACTGACAACAGTACCAAAAATACGTCGTGACAAAAGCTTCCGACTAAAATTGTATTTTTTCTTGAACAAATAAATTTTGGCCCTGAAAAGGGACGTTTTTTTCTTCGTCTCGAGCGCTGGCCGTCAGGCGTGAACCCCTGGGGTCGTGCCTGGCGGGTCTGGCTGCTACAGCAGGTCTGTGGCCAGCGGCTGCAGGTAGCGGCTCCTGTTGGTCGCTGTGGCGCAGGCGGCGGCGGCTTGAGAGTACTCCGAAAGCTCGCCAACCACTTTCTGCCAACCACTTTCTTTGCAGGCCAGCCAACAACTTGCTTTGGGCCACAGGTCTCGTAGCCACTCCAGCAGCCTCAAGCCGCCGCCGCCTGCGCCACAGCGACCAACAGGAGCCGCTACCCGCAGCCGCTGGCCACAGACCTGCTGCAGCAGCCAGACCCGCCAGGCACGACCCCAGGGGTTCACGCCTGACGGCCAGCGCTCGAGACGAAGAAAAAAACGTCCCTTTTCAGGGCCAAAATTTATTTGTTCAAGAAAGAATACAATTTTAGTCGGAAGCTTTTGTCACGACGTATTTTTGATAAGAGCGTTCACCAAATTTTGTTTTAACTGGAGGGTCCTCCGGGAACCTGAGGATTCTTGTGTCTGCGGAAGAGCGTAGCTGTCTAGAGGTTGTGTAGGTGCGCATAGGTTTAGAGAGATATTGAGGAAGGGATTCAGCGAAGTAATTGTAGCAAAGACAGGCAATCTTGTATTGCACTAATGGGCAACCAGTGGAGAGAGCGGAAGAGAGGAGTGAGATGATCTGACTTTTTTGATTTACAGATGAGTCGAGCTGCAGCATCTTGCACTCTTTGAAGTTTATCGGTGACATATGCGGGACAGCCGGCAAAAAGGCCGTTGCAATAATCCAGGCGACTGAGAATAATAGCACAGACTAGAATAGTAGTGGCTTGAGTAGTGAGAAGGTGTCTGATTGCGCTTATCTGTCTGAGTTGCATGTATGCAGATTTGCAAGTGTTTTGGACAAAGTCGGAAAGAGAGAGATGAGAGTCGAGGATGACACCAAGGTTTTTGACTGATGGAACAAAGGCGACGTCAGCGTCTCCTACCCTGACAGAAGACGGGAGGGATGGAGGCGTCACTAGTCTCTGAGACTTGACAAGAAGGCATTCGGTTTTGGAATCGTTCAGCTGGAGTTTGTTGTGTGACATCTATGACTTAACATCAGAAAGACAGGTCTGTAGAGTGCCTAACGTGGGTTGGAATTGATCTAAGGTGGTGTCTTTGTAGAGCTGATTGTCATCTTCAAATGCATGCTGACTAATTGAGTGCTGAGCGACTATGTCAAACAAAGGTTGCATGTAAAGAACGAACAAAACTGGACCCAGTACTGAGCCCTGGGGAACACCAAACCGGACAGGAGAAGGAGCTGAGTAATGATTGTTGATGGAGACCGTTTGAAATCTGTCAGTGAGATAAGAATGAAACCAGGAAAGGGCAGAGTGTGAAATTCCAAAAGTGTTTCGCAGGCGTGAGAGGAGAGTGTTGTGGTCTATTGTGTCGAAAGCCGCTGACAAGTCTAAGAGGGTGAGAATGCTAAGTTTTCCCTGATCTAAAGAAGAGTAAAGGTCGCCGAGGATTTTGAGTAAGGCAGTTTCTGTGCTGTGGTGGCTACGATAGGCTGACTGCAGAGGTGCCAAGAGGTTGTTGGTTGCAAGATGTTGCTGCAGTTGGGTGAGTACTAGTCTCTCTATAACTTTGGACAGGAAGGGGAGGTTAGAGACCGGGCGATAATTTTTCAAAACGTTAGGGTCCAGAGAAGGCTTCTTCAGGAGTGGCTTAATTATGGCTGACTTGTACACGGAAGGGAAGGTGCCAGATGAGAGGGACTCGTTAACAACAGATGTGATGTAGGGCAGAAGAGAGTCAAGGCATTCAACTAAAAGGGGGTGGGGATGGGGTCAAGGTCGCAAGTGGTGGGAGTGGAGGCGAGAATCACTTTCTTGACAGCCTCTTCAGACACTGTCTGGAAAGTGGTGAACGAGACGCCCTGAAAGCAACGATCGGCAACTGCGGGAGGATTCAGTATTTGACTATCGAGATCCCGTCTGATGGTTTGAATTTTGTTCTCAAAGAATTCAAGAAAACGGCCAGGAAGTTCCAGAACGGAGAAGATTGACGGAAGGAGAACCTTTTTGGTTTTACCGAGGAGTTTGTTGCAGATGCCTAACAGTTGCCCACACGACGCGCTATCCGCAATCTGAGAGCTGAAGTAATTAACTTTAGCATCATACATGAGTTTGGTAACTAAGTTCTTGGCCTGGACAAAATGGTGTTTGTGAATGGTAAGTCCAGTTTTCAACCACTGACGTTCAGCTCGGCGTCGTTGCCGCTTGGCGGCCCTGACATCATCACGAACAGAATTAAACCACGGGGCGCTGCCGGTCTTTACGGAAGAGACCTTCCGTTTCGTAGCCGGAGCGTGAAAGTCCAAGACGTTGCGAAAAGGCGCCTACACACGTACCGGTTGTCCCCCGGTTTTGCTGCCGATCCGGTCAAAAATCAAAACCGTGGACTAATCCGGCACGGTTCTTGTGACTAGGGCTGGCTCTATTTTCCCGACCCCTCCGGACCGGTTCATATGCCCGGCAACGCAGATCTCGCGTTGTGGCGACTTAGTCGCCAATTTTAATGGCGGACGCTGTCGTCGCTTCAGTCAGGAAAAGGTGTATTTGGGGATACTACAAACCAATCCAAAGAACAGGTAAGCCATGAACATCATTAATTTATCAAAGCTGTATGTTGAATGCATCAATAAGTTGTGAAAGCTCCTACATTGTAAAATTGGAAACGTGGGTCAATGCACCTTCACGCGAACTCTGTCAGCGGCTTTTGTTGCATGCATGTTCACACAGAAAACGCTATTTTTGGGGGATAATAGAAACCCTTCCAAAGAAAATGTAAGCCATGAACAGCATTAATTTATGAAAGCTGTATGCTGAATGCGTCAATAGGTCGTGAAAGCTCCTAATCCAGATCCAGATATTTTACAAATCG
>JAWQFJ010021543.1:15000-23889 GCA_034096865.1 Theodoxus fluviatilis
AGGTGAAGGTGGAGGTGGTGGTGAAGGTGGAGGTGAAGGTGAAGGTGGAGGTGGAGGTGGAGGTGGAGGTGGAGGTGAAGGTGAAGGTGAAGGTGAAGGTGAAGGTGAAGGTGGAGGTGGAGGTGGAGGTGGAGGTGGAGGTGGAGGTGATGGTGAAGGTGAAGGTGAAGGTAGAGGTGGAGGTGGAGGTGGAGGTGAAGGTGAAAGTGAAGGTGAAGGTGAAGGTAGAGGTGGAGGTGGAGGTGGAGGTGGAGGTGGAGGTGAGGTGAAGGTGAAGGTGGAGGTGGAGGTGGAGGTGGAGGTGAAGGTGGAGGTGGAGGTGGAGGTGAAGGTGCATGTGAAGGTGGAGCTGGAGGTGGAGGTGAAGGCGGAGGTGAAGGTGAAGGTGGATGTGAAGGTGGAGGTGGAGGTGGAGATGGAGGTGGAGGTGGAGGTGGAGCTGGAGGTGGAGGTGAAGGTGGAGGTAAAGGTGGAGGTGGAGGTGAAGGTTAAGGTGGATGTGAAGGTGGAAGTGAAGGTGAAGGTGAAGGTGGAGGTGGAGGTGGAGGTGGAGGTGGAGGTGGAGGTGAAGGTGGAGGTGAAGGTGGAGGTGAAGGTGGATGTGAAGGTGGAAGTGAAGGTGAAGGTGGAGGTGGAGGTGGAGGTGGAGGTGGAGGTGAAGGAGAAGGTGGAAGTGAAGGTGAAGGTGAAGTTGGAGGTGGATGTGAAGGTGGATGTGAAGGTGGAAGTGAAGGTGAAGGTGAAGGTGGAGGTGGATGTGAAGGTGGATGTGAAGGTGGAAGTGAAGGTGAAGGTGAAGGTGGATGTGAAGGTGAAGGTGAAGGTGAAGGTGGAGGTGGAGGTGGAGGTGGAGGTGGAGGTGGATGTGAAGGTGGATGTGAAGGTGAAGGTGAAGGTGGAGGTGGAGGTGGAGGTGGAGGTGGAGGTGAAGGTGGAGGTGGAGGTGGAGGTGTAGGTGGAGGTGAAGGTGAGGTGGAGGTGGAGGTGAAGATGAAGGTGAAGGTGAGGTGGAGGTAGAGGTGAAGATGAAGGTGAAGGTGAAGGTGAGGTGGAGATGGAGGTGAAGATGAAGGTGGAGGTGGAGGTAGAGGTGGAGGTGGAGGTGGAGGTGGAGGTGGAGGTGAAGGTGGAAGTGAAGGTGAAGGTGGAGGTGAAGGTGAAGATGAAGGTGAAGGTGAGGTGGAGGTGGAGGTGAAGATGAAGGTGAAGGTGAGGTGGAGGTGGAGCTGGAGGTGGAGGTGAAGGTGGAGGTGGAGGTGGAGGTGAAGGTGGAAGTGAAGGTGGAGGTGGAGGTGGAGGTGGAGGTGGAGGTGGAGGTGGAGGTGGAGGTGGAGGTGAAGGTGAAGCTGGAGGTGGAGGTGGAGCTGGAGGTGGAGGTGAAGCTGGAGGTGAAGGTGGAGCTGGAGGTGAAGGTGAAGGTGGAGCTGGAGGTGGAGGTGAAGGTGAAGGTGAAGGTGAAGGTGAAGGTGGAGCTGGAGGTGGAGGTGAAGGTGGAGGTGGAGGTGGAGCTGGAGGTGAAGGTGAAGCTGGAGGTGGAGGTGGAGCTGGAGGTGGAGGTGAAGGTGGAGGTGAAGGTGGAGCTGGAGGTGGAGGTGAAGGTGGAGGTGGAGTTGGAGATGGAGGTGGAGGTGAAGGTGGAGATGGAGCTGGAGGTGAAGGTGAAGCTGGAGGTGGAGGTGAAGGTGGAGGTGGAGGTGGAGGTGAAGGTGGAGGTGGAGGTGGAGGTGGAGGTGGAGGTGAAGGTGAAGGTGAAGGTGGAGGTGGAGGTGGAGGTGGAGCTGGAGGTGGAGGTGAAGGTGAAGGTGAAGGTGAAGGTGAAGGTGGAGCTGGAGGTGGAGGTAAAGGTGGAGGTGGAGGTGGAGCTGGAGGTGAAGGTGAAGCTGGAGGTGGAGGTGGAGCTGGAGGTGGAGGTGAAGGTGGAGGTGAAGGTGGAGGTGGAGTTGGAGGTGGAGGTGAAGGTGGAGGTGGAGGTGGAGGTGAAGGTGGAGGTGGAGGTGGAGGTGAAGGTGGAGGTGGAGGTGGAGGTGGAGGTGAAGGTGAAGGTGAAGGTGGAGGTGGAGGTGGACGTGGAGGTGGAGGTGGAGGTGGAGGTGGAGGTGGAGGTGGAGATGGAGGTGGAGGTGAAGGTGGATGTGAATGTAGAAGTGAAGGTGAAGGTGAAGGTGGAGGTGGAGGTGGAGGTGAAGGAGGAGGTGGAGGTGGAGGTGAATGTGGATGTGAAGGTGGAAGTCAAGGTGAAGGTGAAGGTGGAGGTGGAGGTGGAGGTGGAGATGGAGGTGGAGGTGAAGGTGGATGTGAAGGTGGAAGTGAAGGTGAAGGTGAAGGTGGAGGTGGAGATGGAGGTGGAGGTGGAGGTGGAGGTGAAGGTGAAGGTGGAAGTGGAGCTAGAGGTGGAGGTGAAGGTGAAGGTAAAGGAGGAGGTGAAGGTGAAGGTAAAGGTGAAGGTGAAGGTGGAGCTGGAGGTGGAGGTGAAGGTAGAGGTGAAGGTGGAGGTGGAGGTGGAGGTGAAGGTGAAGGTGAAGGTGAAGGTGGAGGTGGAGGTGGAGGTGAAGGTGGAGGTGGAGGTGGAGGTGGAGGTGGAGGTGAAGGTGAAGGTGAAGGTAGAGGTGGAGGTGGAGGTGGAGGTGAAGGTGAAGGTGAAGGTGAAGGTGAAGGTGAGGTGAAGGTGAAGGTGAAGGTGGAGGTGGAGGTGGAGGTGAAGGTGGATGTGAAGGTGGAAGTGAATGTGAAGGTGGAGGTGGAGGTGGAAGTGGAGGTGGAGGCGGAGGCGGAGATGAAGGTGGAGGTGGAGGTGGAGGTGGAGGTGAAGGTGAAGCTGGAGGTGGAGGTGGAGGTGAAGGTGGAGGTGAAGGTGAAGGTGGAGATGGAGGTGAAGGTGAAGGTGAATGTGGAGGTGGAGGTGAAGGTGAAGGTGGAGGTGGAGGTGAAGGTGAAGCTGGAGGTGAAGGTGAAGGTGAAGGTGGAGGTGCAGGTGGAGGTGGAGGTGAAGATGAAGGTGGAGGTGGAGGTGAAGGTGGAGGTGGAGGTGGAGGTGAAGGTGGATGTGAAGGTGGAAGTGAAGGTGAAGGTGAAGGTGGAGGTGGAGGTGGAGGTGGATGTGAAGGTGGAAGTGAAGGTGAAGGTGAAGGTGGAGGTGGATGTGAAGGTGGATGTGAAGGTGGAAGTGAAGGTGAAGGTGAAGGTGGAGGTGGATGTGAAGGTGGATGTGAAGGTGGAAGTGAAGGTGATTAAGGTGGAAGTGAAGGTGGAAGGTGAAGGTGAAGGTGAAGGTGGAGGTGGAGGTGGAGGTGGAGGTGAAGGTGGAGTGGAAGGTGGAGGTGGAGTGGAGGTGGATGTGAAGTGAGGTGAAGGTGAGGTGAAGGTGGAGGTGGAGGTGGAGGTGGAGGTGGAGGTGGAGGTGGAGGTGGATGTGAAGGTGGATGTGAAGGTGAAGGTGGAGGTGGAGGTGGAGGTGGAGGTTGAGTTGGAGTTGAGGTTGAGGTGGAGTTGGAGTGGCGGTGGAGGTGGAGGTGGAGGTGAAGGTGAGATGGAGGTGAAGATGAAGGTGAAGGTGAGGTGAAGGTGGGGGTGAAGATGAAAGTGAAGGTGAGGTGGAGGTGGAGGTGAAGATGAAGGTGGAGGTGGAGGTGGAGGTGGAGGTGGAGGTGGAGGTGGAGGTGGAGGTGGAGGTGAAGGTGGAGGTGGAGGTGAAGGTGGAAGTGAAGGTGAAGGTGAAGGTGAAGGTGGAGGTGGAGGTGAAGGTGAAGATGAAGGTGAAGGTGAGGTGGAGGTGGAGGTGAAGATGAAGTTGAAGGTGAGGTGGAGGTGGAGCTTGAGGTGGAGGTGAAGGTGGAGGTGGAGGTGAAGATGGAGGTGAAGGTGGAGGTGGAGGTGGAGGTGGAGGTGGAGGTGGAGGTGGAGGTGAAGGTGAAGGTGAAGCTGGAGGTGGAGGTGGAGCTGGAGGTGGAGGTGAAGCTGGAGGTGAAGGTGGAGCTGGAGGTGAAGGTGAAGGTGGAGCTGGAGGTGGAGGTGAAGGTGAAGGTGAAGGTGAATGTGAAGGTGAAGGTGAAGGTGGAGCTGGAGGTGAAGGTGGAGGTGGAGCTGGAGGTGAAGGTGAAGCTGGAGGTGGAGGTGGAGCTGGAGGTGGAGGTGAAGGTGGAGGTGAAGGTGGAGCTGGAGGTGGAGGTGAAGGTGGAGGTGGAGGTGGAGCTGGAGGTGGAGGTGAAGGTGGAGGTGGAGCTGGAGGTGGAGGTGAAGGTGGAGGTGGAGGGGGAGCTGGAGGTGAAGGTGAAGCTGGAGGTGGAGGTGGAGTTGAAGGTGGAGGTGGAGGTGAAGGTGGAGGTGAAGGTGGAGGTGGAGGTGAAGGTGGAGGTGGAGGTGGAGGTGGAGGTGAAGGTGAGGTGGAGGTGGAGGTGAAGGTGAAGGTGGAGGTGGAGGTGGAGGTGGAGGTGGAGGTGGAGGTGGAGGTGGAGGTGAAGGTGGAGGTGGAGGTGGAGGTGAAGGTGGATGTGAAGGTGGAAGTGAAGTTGAAGGTGAAGGTGGAGGTGGAGGTGGAGGTGGAGGTGGAGGTGGAGGTGGAGGTGAAAGTGGAGGTGGAGGTGGATGTGAAGGTGGATGTGAAGGTGGAAGTGAAGGTGAAGGTGAAGGTGGAGGTGGAGGTGGAGGTGGAGGTGGAGGTGGAGGTGGAGGTGGAGGTGAAGGTGGATGTGAAGGTGGAAGTGAAGGTGAAGGTGAAGGTGGAGGTGGAGGTGGAGGTGGAGGTGATGGTGAAGGTGAAGGTGGAAGTGGTGCTAGAGGTGGAGGTGAAGGTGAAGGTAAAGGTGGAGGTGAAGGTGAAGGTGAAGGTGGAGCTGGAGGTGAAGGTGGAGGTGGAGGTGAAGGAGAAGGTGGAAGTGAAGGTGAAGGTGAAGTTGGAGGTGGATGTGAAGGTGCATGTGAAGGTGGAAGTGAAGGTGAAGGTGAAGGTGGAGGTGGATGTGAAGGTGGATGTGAAGGTGGAAGTGAAGGTAAAGGTGAAGGTGGAAGTGAAGGTGAAGGTGAAGGAAAAGGTGGAGGTGGAGGTGGAGGTGGAGGTGGAGGTGGATGTGAAGGTGGATGTGAAGGTGAAGGTGAAGGTGGAGGTGGAGGTGGAGGTGGAGGTGAAGGTGGAGGTGGAGGTGGAGGTGAAGGTGGAGGTGAAGGTGAGGTGGAGGTGGAGGTGAAGATGAAGGTGAAGGTGAGGTGGAGGTAGAGGTGAAGATGAAGGTGAAGGTGAAGTTGAGGTGGAGATGGAGGTGAAGATGAAGGTGGAGGTGGAGGTAGAGGTGGAGGTGGAGGTGGAGGTGGAGGTGGAGGTGGAGGTGGAGGTGGAGGTGAAGGTGAAGGTGGAGGTGGAGGTGAAGGTGGAAGTGAAGGTGAAGGTGGAGGTCATGGTGAAGATGAAGGTGAAGGTGAGGTGGAGGTGGAGGTGAAGATGAAGGTGAAGGTGAGGTGGAGTTGGAGGTGTGGAGCTGGAGGTGGAGGTGAAGGTGGAGGTGGAGGTGGAGGTGAAGGCGGAAGTGAAGGTGGAGGTGGAGGTGGAGGTGGAGGTGGAGGTGGAGGTGGAGGTGGAGGTGAAGGTGAAGCTGGAGGTGGAGGTTGAGCTGGAGGTGGAGGTGGAGCTGGAGGTGAAGGTGGAGCTGGAGGTGAAGGTGAAGGTGGAGCTGGAGGTGGAGGTGAAGGTGAAGGTGAAGGTGAAGGTGAAGGTGGACCTGGAGGTGGAGGTGAAGGTGGAGGTGGAGCTGGAGCTGGAGGTGAAGGTGAAGGTGAAGCTGGAGGTGGAGGTGTAGCTGGAGGTGGAGGTGAAGGTGGAGGTGAATGTGGAGCTGGAGGTGGAGGTGAAGGTGGAGGTGGAGATGGAGCTGGAGGTGGAGGTGAAGGTGGAGGTGGAACTGGAGGTGGAGGTGAAGGTGGAGATGGAGCTGGAGGTGAAGGTGAAGGTGGAGGTGGAGGTGAAGGTGAAGGTGGAGGTGGAGGTGGAGGTGAAGGTGGAGGTGGAGGTGGAGGTGGAGGTGAAGGTGGAGGTGGAGGTGAAGGTGGAGGTGGAGGTGGAGGTGAAGGTGGAGGTGGAGGTGGAGGTGGAGGTGAAGGTGAAGGTGGAGGTGGAGGTGGAGGTGGAGGTGGAATTGGAGGTGGAGGTGGAGGTGGAGATGGAGGTGGAGGTGAAGGTGGATGTGAATGTGGAAGTGAAGGTGAAGGTGAAGGTGGAGGTGGAGGTGGAGGTGGAGGTGGAGGTGAAGGAGGAGGTGGAGGTGGAGGTGAGTGTGGATGCGAAGGTGGAAGTGAAGGTGAAGGTGAAGGTGGAGGTGGAGGTGGAGGTGGAGGTGGAGATGGAGGTGGAGGTGAAGGTGGATGTGAAGGTGGAAGTGAAGGTGAAGGTGAAGGTGGAGGTGGAGATAGAGGTGGAGGTGGAGGTGAAGGTGAAGGTGGAAGTGGAGCTAGAGGTGGAGGTGAAGGTGAAGGTAAAGGAGGAGGTGAAGGTGAAGGTGAAGGTGGAGCTGGAGGTGGAGGTGAAGGTGGAGGTGAAGGTTGAGGTGGAGGTGGAGGTGAAGGTGAAGGTGAAGGTGAAGGTGAAGGTGGAGGTGGAGGTGGAGGTGAAGGTGGAGGTGGAGGAGGAGGTGGAGGTGGAGGTGAAGGTGAAGGTAGAGGTGGAGGTGGAGGTGGAGGTGAAGGTGGAGGTGGAGGTGAAGGTGGATGTGAAGGTGGAAGTGAAGTTGAAGGTGAAGGTGGAGGTGGAGGTGGAGGTGGAGGTGGAGGTGGAGGTGGAGGTGGAGGTGGAGGTGAAAGTGGAGGTGGAGGTGGAGGTGAAGGTGGAGGTGAAGGTGGAAGTGAAGGTGAAGGTGAAGGTGGAGGTGGAGGTGGAGGTGGAGGTGGAGGTGGAGGTGGAGGCGGAGGTGGAGGTGGAGGTGGAGGTGAAGGTGGAGGTGAAGGTGAAGGTGAAGGTGGAGGTGAAGGTGAAGGTGGAGGTGGAGGTGGAGGTTGAGGTGGAGGTGAAGGTGGAGGTGGAGGTGGAGGTGAAGGTGGAGGTGAAGGTGAGGTGGAGGTGAAGATGAAGGTGAAGGTGAGGTGAAGGTGGAGGTGAAGATGAAAGTGAAGGTGAGGTGGAGGTGGAGGTGGAGATGGAGGTGGAGGTGGAGGTGGAGATGGAGGTGGAGGTGGAGGTGGAGGTGGAGGTTGAGGTGGAGGTGGAGGTGGAGGTGGAGGTGGAGGTGGAGGTGGAGGTGGAGGTGGAGGTGGAGGTGGAGGTGGAGGTGGAGGTGGAGGTGAAGGTGGAGGTGGAGGTGGAGGTGAAGGTGGATGTGAAGGTGGAAGTGAAGTTGAAGGTGAAGGTGGAGGTGGAGGTGGAGGTGGAGGTGGAGGTGGAGGTGGAGGTGAAAGTGGAGGTGGAGGTGGAGGTGAAGGTGGATGTGAAGGTGGAAGTGAAGGTGAAGGTGAAGGTGGAGGTGGAGGTGGAGGTGGAGGTGGAGGTGGAGGTGGAGGTGGAGGTGAAGGTGGATGTGAAGGTGGAAGTGAAGGTGAAGGTGAAGGTGGAGGTGGAGGTGGAGGTGGAGGTGATGGTGAAGGTGAAGGTGGAAGTGGTGCTAGAGGTGGAGGTGAAGGTGGAGGTGAAGGTGAAGGTGAAGGTGGAGCTGGAGGTGAAGGTGAAGGTGGAGGTGGAGGTGAAGGAGAAGGTGGAAGTGAAGGTGAAGGTTAAGTTGGAGGTGGATGTGAAGGTGCATGTGAAGGTGGAAGTGAAGGTGAAGGTGAAGGTGGAGGTGGATGTGAAGGTGGATGTGAAGGTGGAAGTGAAGGTGAAGGTGAAGGTGGAAGTGAAGGTGAAGGTGAAGGTGAAGGTGAAGGTGGAGGTGGAGGTGGAGGTGGAGGTGGATGTGAAGGTGGATGTGAAGGTGAAGGTGAAGGTGGAGGTGGAGGTGGAGGTGGAGGTGAAGGTGGAGGTGGAGGTGGAGGTGAAGGTGGAGGTGAAGGTGAGGTGGAGGTGGAGGTGAAGATGAAGGTGAAGGTGAGGTGGAGGTAGAGGTGAAGATGAAGGTGAAGGTGAAGTTGAGGTGGAGATGGAGGTGAAGATGAAGGTGGAGGTGGAGGTAGATGTGGAGGTGGAGGTGGAGGTGGAGGTGGAGGTGAAGGTGGAGGTGGAGGTGAAGGTGGAAGTGAAGGTGAAGGTGGAGGTGAAGGTGAAGATGAAGGTGAAGGTGAGGTGGAGTTGGAGGTGGAGCTGGAGGTGGAGGTGAAGGTGGAGGTGGAGGTGGAGGTGAAGGCGGAAGTGAAGGTGGAGGTGGAGGTGGAGGTGGAGGTGGAGGTGGAGGTGGAGGTGAAGGTGAAGCTGGAGGTGGAGGTTGAGCTGGAGGTGGAGGTGGAGCTGGAGGTGAAGGTGGAGCTGGAGGTGAAGTTGAAGGTGGAGCTGGAGGTGGAGGTGAAGGTGAAGGTGAAGGTGAAGGTGAAGGTGGAGCTGGAGGTGGAGGTGAAGGTGGAGGTGGAGGTAGAGCTGGAGGTGAAGGTGAAGCTGGAGGTGGAGGTGGAGGTGAAGGTGGAGGTGAAGGTGGAGCTGGAGGTGGAGGTGAAGGTGGAGGTGGAGTTGGAGCTGGAGGTGGAGGTGAAGGTGGAGATGGAGCTGGAGGTGAAGGTGAAGCTGGAGGTGGAGGTGAAGGTGAAGGTGGAGGTGGAGGTGGAGGTGAAGGTGGATGTGGAGTTGGAGGTGGAGTTGAAGGTGGAGGTGGAGGTGAAGGTGGAGGTGGAGGTGGAGGTGAAGGTGGAGGTGGAGGTGGAGGTGGAGGTGAAGGTGAAGGTGGAGGTGGAGGTGGAGGAGGAGGTGGAGGTGGAGGTGGAGGTGGAGGTGGAGATGGAGGTGGAGGTGGAGGTGGATATGAATGTGGAAGTGAAGGTGAAGGTGAAGGT
>JAWQFJ010021544.1:0-7500 GCA_034096865.1 Theodoxus fluviatilis
TGTGCGTCTGGCATTAGCAATGTCCCAAACGCTCTGGTCTTATTTAGCTCACCATCTGTACATGAATCTACACAGATCATCCCTGGCTGTAATCAGAGCCACCTGCAATTGGTAACACCGAAACTACTGAGAATAACCTTTGCCCTCCAGGTTGGCGTGGAAGAACGGTGACGGTGGGCGCCTACAAGTTTGGGAAGCACAATTTGTACCGACGTGTTTGTCTGGTACGTAGCGTCGCTACCACGAGCCTCAACGTTTTGTACCTAAATGACGGACCTCAAGCTATTGAAAAAGTTATACTTACGAATCCTTTGAACACTCTGCAACGTAAACCAATGCAGGGAATGGATGATGGTGATGCATGGGTGAAGATAAAGGTGATACGACCTAAATATGCACAAACACCCCCCCCCCGCCCCAAAATGCGTTTGTGAGGTCCAGAATCTGTAGACCGTTACTTGTGTTGGGATTATGATGACTCTGCGCTCTGCCTTGTCGAACGAATATCTTTGTTATCTTAAGTGATGATGCACACAAGCAACCGGAGTTTGGGTCTACAAGCCTCGGGAAACACATACAACTTTCGCTTCCAGTGAGTTCATACTCTCACTTCACCCCTTGTCTTGATCTCCCAAATATCATGCTTGATTCGTTTCCTTCTGTTACTTGACCTGTCTCCCTCTATCTCCTCTACCCTCTGCTACATTCCATCTCCTGTTACATCCTCCTTCTTCTGCATTCCTTCTGTTGCCACACATCCTCTTTCTGTTTATTTCATCACTGTCACTAATTCTGTGTCACTATTCCTCCATCTGGCGCCAGTGTTCCTCTCCTCCTCTTGTTCCTTGCGGGTCATGGCTCCAGTGGAGGACTGGCACAGTGGCCCAGTATCCAGGGTTTGTGTCCAGTGGTGTGAGCTCCTCGCATGAGAAAGTCACTACACAGCTTTTGACATGCGATCGTATCTTGCTTTCTTGATGAGGACCAGGGAACATTTTTGTAGAGCGGCCTTGAGCGGCCACGAGTAGCTTAAGCTGCCAGGAATATGGATATTCTAGATACTCTCTGCAGCTTGCTGAGATATCATTGTTATGCTCGACCCCATTTAGATGGGCTTCTCTTGTCTCCTTCTTGTAAAGGATGGCGGCCTACACAGTAAAGTTTTGTTGTTGTTGTCTCCTGCAGATGTCTATAACCTTGCACCTCATCTGAGCGGATCACCTTTACTTGCATCTGATCTTGACAGGGGACATGGCCCAGCCGCAGAGCCAGCACCAAAGACGGGCGTGACACTCTGGCAGTGGCAGGATGACAAGGCGAGTGGAGACTCTACAGCCAGGAGGGAGCAGGGCAAACTTGACCAAGGCCTACCTCAGACGGGGCACGGGCTCCTGTCTGATCTCTCGTGGAACGCAAACGTAAGCAGGTTGCCCTGCAGGCCTTATGCCGACAATCCTTTTCTTGTTTTTTTACGTGCATTTCATTCGAGAAGTGCACTGCCACTGTAAAGCCCGAAACCAGAAAATAAACGAAAACAGAGTTAAAGCTTTTGGTGATGACAGTAATTACACGTAGCGATCCCATCGCACTGTTATCATGTTATTTTCGTGATTAAGCATTGTTTCTCTCCTGAAGCTGAAAGGTATCTTTTAGAGGGGTGGGGATAGGGGTGGGGGTGGGATGGTGGGTGATGAGGGTCATTGGGACTTGATGGGGGTGGCGAGGTGGGGATGGTGGGTGGGGATGGGTGGTGGGGGTAAGAATTGGGGTGGGATTGGGGTGAGGTGGGTGTGGTGTATTTGAGGGTGACGATGGGGGGTGGGGGTTGGGATGGGGGGTGGGGGATCGCGAGATCGGGGTGGGATGGGGGGGAAAGGTACAACAGACACTTTTTTCGTTGTTTGTATTCATGTATTTCCAAACTGACTTATGTAAAATGAACGTTTCATGACAACTAAGATACCACCTATCCCAACTGTGGAAATCTCCAATTTGTAAAACAGTGTGAACAATATCACGACTAGTTTGATCTCTCGAAATGGATTTTGGTGACGCTTGCTTTCTTTTGCAGCTATAGAGTGCTTTTCGCTGAAAACGTGGAGAGATGTGTCCAGGACAAGTCTACGAGAGCTGTAAAGAAAATAGGTAAGATGAAAAACATTGAAGAACGTATTTATGAAAACATACAAAACAAAGAAAACAAGTTCCTTCATGCTTTTAATCGTCACTGTCCTAGATTTATCATGTATCATTAAAATCCTTCCACTTCATAAAACGTTTATTCTACGTGTCTTCAGAATGGTTGTTCCATATATGCAACAAAACATGTAGATGTAGTAGTGTTTTTGCTATGGTATGTTGTATTATTTATAAGCTTCAATAAATTGAACAAATTGCCCATGGACTATGTGTGATTTGCCTGAGCGTTGAAACATTTTGTATTTAAAAGTGTGTATAATCCCCAGTGTATCTGAAATTGCACTGTTTTGGTGTCCTAAAAATTTAGAGATATTGAGAGAGCAAGAGAGAGAGAGAGAGAGAGAGAGATTGAGAAAATAACTGATGGACACCTTGGCAGACGGACAAACGGAGCAAAATACATGTAGAGTGTGGTGGATTTGCCTTTGTTTTCAAACTGCTTTTCTTCTTAGTGTACTATTAACTGGATACTTCACGTGAGCAACGTCGATCTCTACGTAACGCATATTGTCTGTTGCAGTGGTGACCAAGGAGGAGTATGAACAACTGCAGACATTGGAGATGTACATAGAATGATATCAGACGCGTTTCCTGAACCCAAGACCAGATACTCCAGGCCATGATCTGACTCTCTATCGGTCTCGTATGGTGGGGGCCGTCTGGATAGTTGAGGGAGAATGTAAGAAACAACAAGTTTATTAAATGTGATTTCTCTCTCTCTCTCTCTCTCTCTCTCTCTCTCTCTCTCTCTTTCTTGCTCGCTCTCTCCCTCCCTCCCTCCCTCTCTCTACCTCCTTTCCTCTCCCTTTTGCTCTCAGAATACACGAAATGCCGTGTAAGCTCCCGGAACAAAACAGTGCGTGGGTAATTAGTGCAATGAATACGCTGTGAAAGTACGATTTTGAAGAAGTTTGGGAAACCCAATTTGTTCCGAGCAAACAAGCTTTTTGGAACATTTTACGAGAAAGAATAACAGAACACTTCAATTCAAAGTGGGAATCTGCGTTGGCTCGCAGCGGAAAATACTTCTTCTATAAGCAAATTAAGGCAAGACATGAAGTCGAGAGGTACTTGTATTCCACTGATAGAACAGTTAATCAGGATGTGTGTGTACATTTCCGCATGGGAATATCAGATATGTATATCCACAATAATACAGATATGCATGTAGTTCTTATGTTTCGTTTTGCCCCCATGAAGAGAAGAGGACGAAGATGAAACCCACTTTCTTGTTTGTCCAGCATTGTCAGCTTTAAGAAAGCAATGTTTATGCAAATATTTGAATACTCCAGATAGATACAATTTGGAGAGGCTGTTTTGTTCAGGAGTGGATCATGTAATTAGAGCAGTCGGCCCCATTTTGTACCAAGCTTACTAACAAGCAGTGAATTCACCTGAAAACAATGAGTTTCATCTAAATGATGATTAACTGATTCTACATATTTTAGACACAGCTGGATGATATCTGCATATCCCACCTGGAATGTTTCATTATTTATTACTGTGCAATGTAACTTTCAATGAAATAGACCGGAGGCCTCCTCAAAAAACTAATTCTCTCTCTCTCTCTCTCTCTCTCTCTCTCTCTCTCTCTCTCTCTCTCTCCCTGTCTCCTCTCTCTCCCTGTCTCTCTCTCTCTCTCTCTCTCTCTCTCTCTCTCTCTCTCTCTCTCTCTCTCTCTCCCTCTCTCTCTCTCCCCTCTGTCTGTCTGTGTCTGTCTGTCTGTCTGTCTGTCTGTCTGTGTGTCTGTGTGTCTGTCTGTCTGTCTGTCTGTCTGTCTGTCTGTCTGTCTGTCTGTCTGTGTGCGTGTGTGTGTGTCTTTCTGTCTGTCTGTCTGTCTGTCTGTCTGTCTGTCTGTCTGTCTGTCTGTGTGCGTGTGTGTGTGTCTTTCTGTCTGTCTGTCTGTCTCTGCGCGCGCGCGCGCGTTGGTTATGACATTACGTCAACCTGCTATCGCGCACAAATTCAATATACTTTACTGTGATCTTCACAGATGCAGGTGACAGAAAAACCCCCACCACATTGTGGTGAACATGATATTGACGATGTGGCGTGTTGCCGCCTGTAGCTGGAGTAGTCGAGAAACCCAGCAGATAGGGACGTTCCTCATTCGGAGCTCAGTGCGTACATCTCACTGTGACGTTCATCTCACTGTGACGTTCATCAAACTCTGACGTTCATCTCACTGTGACGTTCATCTCACTGTGACGTTCATCTCACTGTGACGTTCATCAAACTCTGACGTTCATCTCACTGTGACGTTCATCTCACTGTGACGTTCATCTCACTGTGACGTTCATCTCACTGTGACGTTCACTGGGAGACTGCGGGTCCAGTTCTCTCCCGAGTATTCAAAGCTTTTTCTCTATATGGTCTGCAGGGCTTCGCTTCTCTACATCATCATCTTATTCTTCGTCGTCGTCACCATCATCACCTCCATCCTTCTCCTCGTCGTCGTCGTCATCAGCATCATAATCTTAATCATAATTGTCACCATCATCATCATCACCATCATCATCATCGACATGATCACAGAGTGGGCATACTACTCCGGAATGTATGCATGAAATGTCTGTGTTTATGACGCAATAACTTTTGTGTGTACATGTGTTGGTGCTGCTAGCACGAAAACTGTCCTTTGTTAGAATTCAATGATTTGTTTCGTATGGTACAATAAAAATGTTGTGTTCAACACCTACTTGTCTGTCCTCAAATATTCATCCACGGAGAGAGAGAGAGAGAGAGAGAGCGAGAGAGAGAGAGAGAGAGAGAGAGAGAGAGAGAGAGAGAGCGAGAGAGAGAGAGAGAGAGAGAGAGAAACTTGAACTTGATTTATTCTTAGGCCGGCAGCCCATTGAATGATCATCATAGTTACATAACAACAGTTACTTACAGTCCTTACAACTCCAGGACTGGCTAAACAAACGTACATTTTCAAGCAAATTATAAACAGATTGTCATCCCGGAAGACAGCCCTTGGTCCCATCTGCTGCAGTGTAGGCACAGCAAGCGGTCGAAGGATCTCATCCCGGTATCTGAGGCCAGTCAGGTTACCCTGTACATGATACAGGGGTGTTCTGTGGTAAAGGCTGAAGGCGCCCCAGACCATTACAGAACCTCCCCCAAAGGCCACTTTTTCTTGGACAGTGGCGTCCATAAAGCGTTGCCCTGGCCTCCTCCAGATCCTCAGACGACCGTCGTTGTGGTTCATGGTGAAGCGTGATTCATCACTGAATAGGACCTGGGACTACTGATGACGTATCCACCTCACGTGACGTCTGCAAAGGCGCGGCGTGCCGCCCTATGGGCTGGAGTTAAGCGTGGTCGTACAGCTGGCCGACGAGAACGGAGGTTAAACCCATGAAGGCGGTTCCGTATGGTCTGTTGACAGACGTTGACGTTAGCTGCCACCTCAGCTGCCTTCGAAAGATGCTGGAAGAGGCTTTTCTTATCTGCAGGGCTTGTCGTTCAATGAGACGATCTTCACGTGGGGTTGTCATTTTTGGTCGACCAGATCTGCGTCTTTCCTGGACCCTCCCTGTAGCTGCGTAGCGTTGAGTCAGTCTGACAATGACCGAGGTTGATACCTGAAGACGTCTGGCCACTTCACGCTTGGGAACACCATCTTGGAACCATGCAACTGCTCGTGTCCTGTCGAACTCCCTCAGTTTTCGTCATGGTGGCATTGTCAGATCAGGCCAACTACTGGGAGAATGCCTTCTTATAGAGCCAAGCAAGTGACAGAATCTCACACATAAAAAGCAGTGCTTGCACGTGCATCATGTTTGTTTCATCTGGCTCGTGCAATGCATTCAGGCAGTATGGTTCAAAACAACATCTTTTTTCGCGACTTTCCCCTTTTTTGTTTGCCGCCAAGCTCAGTAGTTGAGAATCTATTGCAACTCTCCCACTAACACAACATCGCCCACTGACAGCTGAATGAGATTTCATAACAATTTCGCTGGACGGACACATGAATAACAGTTGTGAACTGAGTTTATTACACACCTGTTTTCTCAAAGTGATCCTTAACTTTTTGTGCGTAGTGTATATGAGGAAAAGAGATGTGCTCTCTTTGGCACCTTGCTTCACGCCAACTGGACAAGTGAAGAACTCAGACGTTATATGGTTCCATCTAACACAAGATTGTACATTTGAATACATCGCTTTAAACATATTGGTAAATTTTGTTGACAAACCACTGTTTTTCAATATCTTCCAAAGTTGAAAGCGGTCAATTCGATCAACCGAGTCGAAAGCTTTTCTATAGTCTACGAATGCCACATATAACTTTCCCCTGCCCTGTCCAGAAACATGCTTCATTGCTATTGAATGGAGGGTAAAGACGTGATCAATGGTAGAATGGTCGGGGCGAAATCCGGCTTGCTCGTTACCAAGTTTTCCCTCAACCTCCAGCCAGGTCCTAAAACGTCTGGCTAAAATTGATGAGAAGATCTTGCTTATGATTGGTTGTAGGAAAATGCCTCTGTAATTGTCAGGATTCATTTTATCGCCTGATTTATGAATCGGGACTATAACAGACAGCGACCACTGCCAAGGATAATGAGTGTCAAAAAGAGTATTGAAAATGTCTGTAAGAAATGGTGCTATCTTCTCACAAGCTGTTCTGAAGCATTCTCCAGGTACACCGTCAATTCCTGCGGACTTACGCGATTTTGCCCTTTGAACTGCTACCCTCACCTCGGCATCACTAATCTTAGCGTCCAGGTCTGGGTGTTCTATAATTTCTGTAGGATTTGTTATGTTCTCGGAATGATAATCAATGTTGCCCGTGAACATCTGTTCAAAGTAAGTTTCCATATATCAATGTGTATTTCTGGCTGAGGGACTGCTTTGCGTATAGCATTTCTTACTCTCGTCTAAAACTCTCTCGAGTCTTTCAAACTCGCTAGCAGTGAACGACTTACAGAGGTATTATATTCTTTCCTCTTTTCCCGGATGAGGCTTTTATATATTTTTTACATTTTGAATAACTGTCTTTATCAAGTGGATGTTTAGATTTTCTGTAACGTTTCAAAACCCTCCTAGACGATCGTCTTGCGGCCGTGCATTCACGGTCAAACCAGTCAGCCTTATCTCTCCGAGGAGTGAAGTTATTTATTCTAATTTCTTTCGTCATGCATTTGAGGCATGAAGTTAAGCAGCTCACGAATATCAAAAGGGCTTCTTCTGCAGACTGTGGTACTTTTTCAGTCGCTAGTTTCAAACCGTCATTAAATTTATCTTACTGATAAACTCATCAATTTTATGTGGATCCCATTGAATTCTATGAACATATCT
>JAWQFJ010021544.1:27500-32500 GCA_034096865.1 Theodoxus fluviatilis
CAAAACAAGTCTCGATTTTCACTGTTACTCGTCTTGTACGAATCGCGTGGGCAGATGCGGTGTGTGAAGTTCTGACCCCAACCCACAGGGAATAGGAGACGAGAAGGTGGTGCTGATCGTTCTTGAGTTCCACGATGACGACAATATTGGTTTAGTGTTTCATAGGAACTGGTGACGCACGGCTGACACTGTACTCGCGCCTGGAAAGTTTATTGGCAGGAAGAACGAAGAGGCGATACTGGATGACTTGGTGAGGAGAAGAGATTTACCCTGGGTTTGTTCTGTCCAGGTCTCTGTGAAGCCTCCTCTGCCCGGTATCTTTCGATTGATGTTTAATAAATGACAAAAATGACTATGACAGAAGATAAAAGTAAAATGGCCCACCAGGGAAATCTCTTAGGAGGAACAGTTGATGTTGAACAGTTGATGCTGAACAGTTGATGCTGAACAGTTGATGCTGAACAGTTGATGCTGAACAGTTGATGTCGACGCTTATCACAATGAAGGTTAATGAAATTAAAAGAAATATTTATCGATATACGCCGAAGTATTAACATTTTTTTCCATCAACGTTTTGTGTGAATAATACCAGTAGTTTTACCCCCGTGTTGCAATACATTGGTCACTCCTGAGATTTGTAAGGGTTTATGAACTATTTTGGAGTTGTATTTCGTGAACCAATGTTTCCAAGCAGACTAGACCTGGTCCTCTGCACCATTTCATGACCAGTTATAGGACCATTGTAATACAGCTGTTGCACACGCAGAGGGCAGTCAGTACACTTGCACATCATGGATGTTGTCTGGCCAAGAAATTGGTATTTTGAGTGGTGTGTTCTTACTGTTAATTCTACATGTACTTGAAATGATTTTTGTATTCCACCCATATTCTTCTACCTTTCCAATGTCAATATTTCGCCAACAGCAATATATTCTTCCTGATATAAACACGTATTTCTCCTCCCAGATTCCCTGACGCCAGCTGGTTCATCGCCATTCATTCAAACTCTGCTTGTGTGCATGCAAGCTCTGAAAGGAAGAGGTGAGTGCGCTGCGCTGTTATTGTGCTGGTTTCTTTTACAAAGTTGTTATTTTACGAAACCGGGATAATGTCAGGAACTACCATTCCTATACTGGAATAATCCTACATAACAGTTTCTTTGTGAATTTTAAGCGTCACAAGAGCAACTTGGCCGCTTGTCATGTCAGTATTTTCGGTCTGATTTGTTCGCTTCTCTGGTCTGCTGAGGACTTTGAAACAAGAGAGAAAAATAGCCGACTGAAAAGGTTCAATAGAAACTTTATGATAATTGTTTCTGTTTCCTGCTTTGACCTTGATAATCAAGTTTAAATGTGACGAAAGGAAATTAATCGAGTTGCCGATTAGCGAACTTTTCGACGTGTCTTCTGACCGTCTCTACCGGACAACATTAAGTGTTTATCTATGCAATTGCAACGCCTTTTGTTTTTACCGTTTTGGAGCGATCTAATTTTAAATCTCAAATGAGAGTCAGCTATGTAGTATAATTGTGAAGGAACTTATAGCTTTTTTGCTTCCAGGAGGCGTGGTCAGTGTGGGAGGGGGAGGCTACAAGATACTGCCACGTATCGTCATCTTCACCGACGGAATTCCTTCGGACGAGGCCACGGAGCCTTTGGCTGGGACTGACCCCCCCATCACGGATATGCGCGTGAGTTGTTTCTGCCTTTGATTCCTCTGTGGGGGTTCGAACAGGCCCACCGCGTCTCCTCGCGCGAATCGCAAGAGGCGAATAACTAGGGAAATGATGACTTCCAGTTACTGTAACTAGTTCGAGTAAATTCTTGGTCAGTGGGCTTACACAGCCTGCAAAGGTCGTAGGGCCGTAAAATTCCATTTATCCATTCATTCATTCTCTGTCTTTGGAGGATTGGTGAAGGCGTGATGGCTGTACCTGTCATGCTGCATGGAGAGTGTTTGGTCTTACGGTGTTCGGTTTGGGAGGATCGACTGCTGATGACATCATCATGACGAGTCGGTTGCGATGTCCATTTACAATATGCCAGAGATGTGACACTTTTTTAAAATATACCTTGACGTGTTGATTGATCCAAGAGATGGATTTAGTACATATCTTTTCGGGTGTAGCAAGAGAACTCCGCGTATGTCAGGGAAGTTATGATTGAAATAATGGCAAAGTGCCTTTACTTAGATCCCATAATATATCCCAGTTGGATTCATTGCTACTATATATTATTGTACCGTTGCTTACTTCGGTGTGCCTTAAACGTGTTTGTTGTAATTTTTTTAACCAACATGGTTAATTTTTGCCACCATCATTTTGATTCAGTTTCGAATGACGTTCATATCCGCCATGCCGAAGCTCATCCAACTGTTGAAGAAAATGCGCCTCTTTTGGGTTCCAATAGGAAAAACGACGGTAAGTCATTGACAAATGTTTCTTCAGCAACCGTATTGGGTTGTTTTGATCGTATCGACAATCATCACTTGATGAAAACAGGTATTGTATTAAAACTTATGAAGAGAAGCATTTTACAAATTGGCTGAAGCTGAATGCTTTGAAATGAACTGAGTAGTCAAGTCTTAATGGCACAAATTTTCCCCCATGCCACTCGAGAGTCACCTGGGTCACACTGGGTCGCCTCTGGCCGAGTTGCTGGAGGAGACCCCGAAAGTCCAGCAGCAACGGCTTGCAGTCGGCGAGGGAGAGATTGCGCGCTTCAGCAGAATGTTTGACTGATGCATGAAACACGTCATATCGTGATGTAACACTGGATTGCAAGGTTCTCGTTGACGACAAATGATCACGAGGTCTGACTTGGAGCTACAAGTGGTTAATATATATATATATATATATATATATATATATATATATATATATATATATATATATAGATATATATATATATATATATATATATATATTTTAAGAATCAATTAAAACGATTCAGGCGATTTTTTCGTCGGTCATTAGTCGTCTGTGATGAAGGGCAATTACCAAAAAGTTTCAGGTCAACATTACATGTACACAGGGATTGTTTTGCTTCGTCCACCGATACACTGTCGTCTTGTACACGCCCCTTTGGTCGGGGGACTTGGATGGTCGGCATCCAGTAGAAGGCATATTACTGCTGTTGCAGGGCACACTGGAATCTCTACAGAAACTGGGAGTGGGAACCATAATCCACAGAGAAGATCGCGCTGTCTTGGCCAAAGACCAGTTCCTCCAGGTAGGCACTTGAGTGTCAGCAACAGCAGCCCAGGTATTCCTGTCTTGCAAGCAGAGGAGCAGGAAAGGCGAAACAAGAAAATCTTCCAGTAAGCCTTCGCCATTGAAGGAGCATGCCTGGAGTCGAGGATTCTTCAAGCGTAACAACTACGGGAGGAGGAGGAGGAGGAGGAGGAGGAGGAGGGAGGGAGGGAGGGAGGGAGGGAGGGAGGGAGGGAGGGAGGGAGGGAGGGAGGGAGGGAGGGAGGGAGGGAGGGAGGGAGGGAGGGAGGGAGGGAGGGAGGAAAGGATGATGATTGGGACAAGGACAATAGACTATGAGACTGAAGTGGTGCATACGTATGGAATGTAAGGAGAGTATAGCATACTAGATATAACCGATAAATGAGAATTTTAAAATCACAATAATGGCACCCCAAACAAAAAAGAAAATACACAAATTCTAGACCATGTAATGAGCATTGTGTCTGTGTGGACATGGCAGATTTGGACTTTCTACTTTTACTTTCTTATACAGGATGTAGCTGGAAGAGTATTTTACTTGGTCCAGCGGTCGCCTGAATTGAGGGGAAAGGACTTCGGAACAAAATCAAACAGAGCTGACATTGAGCCCTACGTGCAGGTCATGGGACCAAACGCCACTCCCTCGGAACAGGTACGCTTCCCTTGGCTTCTCCACAGTTAGCAACTAGTTGCACTCAGTAAGAGTGTATCATACGACCGGGTCCCGCTCGATGTCCCCCTAATCAGCTTGTGCCCCTAGGTGGGGGCCCGGCCAGGTTCCCTCTCCAGCATTCGGAGTGCCGGGGACAGGACCAGATCATTTGGACGCGACCTTGCGTTCTAACCAACGTGGAAGAGCGAGCACATCCAACGTGCAGCAATAAACGTGTGGCCATGTCCCATTCCCAGTCCACAGATACACCATTACACTCACTTACCATTCAAGAAAAGTCAACACCTGATGTGTTGTATCATCGAACTTGGACCTTTCAGAACCACGTGCTTTGGGTCGCAGTGTGTCGCGCTACTCGCCACCAGTCTCGTGGTATTGGCAACACGATGTTCTACAATTGTATTATGTTTACAATTGCTACCTTTCTACATATCATCATAGTATTTTATTCTTTCGATATCCTCATTTTTCTCCTTGACATTCAATCATTTTACTCTCGTCTCTCTAACATCTGTGGACGAGCAGAAAAGGGTGATCGGTTATACTCAAAAGTCAACTGTGATGTTAGAACATTTATATATGTGTTGTGTATACATGTGAGTGTGCACTTGCGCGAGTTTAAGTGTGCGTATGTGTCTGTACATGTTTGAGATTGTGTGTGTGTCTGTGTGTGTGTGTGTGTGTGTGTGTGTGTGTGTGTGTGTGTGTGAGTGTTAGAGAGAGAGAGAGAGAGAGAGAGAGAGAGAGAGAGATAGAGAGACACAGAGAGAGAGAGAGAGAGAGAGAGAGAGAGAGAGAGAGAGAGAGAGAGAGAGAGTCTGAGTCTCTCAATAAGTGCAAATGCATAAGCACGTGGACAGTATGATAATGTTGTGTCAGTGCCAATGGCTTGGTGCCGTTAAAACCGGGAAGCTTAAAAAAACCCTAAGCCGTAGACAAGGTATTCCAAAATTATACATGCATTTTTTGTAGATAAGAGTGAAGGGAAGGGAAGTTCCTGTCTTGTTTTCGCTTTGGCACGTCACAGACGTTGAATCAAAGCTAATGCAGTCATACAGAGGGGTAGGTGCATCGTAGATATTCACCAAGTATCGT
>JAWQFJ010021544.1:37500-42500 GCA_034096865.1 Theodoxus fluviatilis
GCATCTGTTGACCAGCTGTGTGCAACATGCCTGCAAATATTAATCAACCTTTATAATTGGCCTATGTTATAACTATACTGTAGAAGAAACGGCCTTCATGAATCCTCCTACTTCATGTTTCAGCTACAGAGTACTGTTTAAAGACATGATAGAACGGGATCCTGATCACAAGGTCACTCACGCAGTCAGAAAGTCAGGTATGTTTGTTTTAACTTCTACCCATTCATCCTCTCTATTGCTTTATTAGAACCCTGTCTTTAAATTAATAGAACATAGCCAGTCTATCCAATCCCCACAAACCGGTCCAAGCCATGAAATCCTGGCACACGACTGAGGAGCTGCAGGCTCAATTGTTGCCGGGGGAAAATTCCATGAAGCATTGTTTAAAGAAATTAAAGCTTGTCTGTAACTCAAATGTGTAATCTAAAGCGCAGTCTGTACTTTTAATTCTGGCTCCAGTAATATACCTTCGCATTCCTTCCAAAGGGCCACTATTGACCGGCTCCATTAAAAATCAAGAGAGATCAAGGCTTATGCATTATCATTGTCTGGTGTATGTCGGCAATGGTATCAAGTGCAGCCAGATACAAGCTAGATTACCTTGCTTAATGCCTGTACAGATTTAAGAGTCGGCTTTTAAGACTGTATTAAGAGTGCAATGCTGCAAGGCTCTGTTTGCTTATGTTCAAGAAAAAACGCTTGCGGTTTTTTTCATGTAACACACATGAGTGGTTGAGCTGCCCGAAATGAGGCTGTACAAATCTAAAATTATTTCGGCCTGTTGCAATTTCCAAATTAACAATCTACAGATTGTGTGTGTGTGTGTGTGTGTGTGTGTGTGTGTGTGTGTGTGTGTGTGTGTGTGTGTGTGTGTGTGTGTGTGTGTGTGTGAGAGAGAGAGAGAGAGGTAGAGAGAGAGAGAGAGGTAGAGAGAAAGAGAGAGAGAGAGAGATAGAGAGAGAGAGAGAGAGAGAGAGAGAGAGAGAGAGAGAGAGAGAGAGAGAGAGAGAGAGAGAGAGTGTGTGTGATTGTGATGGTTGCACTGTTTGCTTCAGTTGTCAGCGTGGAGTCGTGGTAGAGACCGCCTGCAGACCAGACAACGTGCCGCACTTGGAACACATCGATGACAAAGCTTGAAGTCCTTTCACATTTGCAACACTGTTTTTTCTTGTTTTGTGTGCCCTGCAAAGGATCTGCTACAAAAGCGTGCATGTGATATCGCGTTCCCAAGGAGACCAGCCTGTGTAGTGCCAGGATGAGGTTGCCACGTCCAGTAGTTTTGCAGTTCTTGCTTTAATTAAGGGTAATGTTTTCACAAAGTCTAAGAGTTTGCATGAGACGCCTGTGAGGACTGCACCCACAGCTACCTGCTCACGATGGAACTACCAGCTTATCTGATCACAAACTTGTTTCCTAATGTGAAATCTGGGATTATCAACAAAACAAACTGGCACGAATGACACAAGATAGCCGAGGAGTACCTTCAATCTTGGGCAATGCTTGCTGGCTGACTTCACCTTGACTTGCATCAATGGCCTACTTCGATTTTTGATAGCACCACTTCATTCTACCCAAGAGGAAAACTGGGTGAGAGCATGTAATGAAACTTTGAAAGCACACTGCACTGCTACTTGCTAGTAACCTGTATGCGGCTATCAAACGGCGTCGGGTTGGAATAAGCTGCAGTGAGGTGAGGAGGTGCCGGTATATGAGCTTGTGCATCCGATCTCTATCAAACGTAAGTAATGATGTAATGAATCGGGCCAATGTCGTTTATGTGAGTGTATGCATGCGTGTATGTGTCCAAGTGCGTGTGTACGTGCTTTTGTGCGTGCGCGTGTGTGTGTGCTTGTGTGAGTGTGTGCGTGCGTGCGTGCTGTGTGCGCGCGCGCGCCTGCGTTTGCAAATTGATTTGAGCCCTAGGTATTGGTGATAAGTTGCTGCATACTAGCATTACCTTTACCTTCATCTTCAACCTTTTTGTAAGAAGTAAAAGTCAAGGGAGTGCAAGTTGCTTAATGCTACGTTGGTATGCATGCTATTCAACGATGATAATGACGATTTTTATCACATAAAATTAAATGACAACGATTCAATTAATTACAATCATTGCCGCACCCAAAAATTGAAATATGGCATGGCACGAGATCTGAAAGTTTGTGATTGCCACGTATACAACATATTCAAAGTAGGGTACTGATGACAAATAACTCATCCTGTTGAGAAATTTGTGAGCAAATATATATATATATATATCTCACTGGCAAAGTGCCTTTAAAAATGCAAATATAAGCCGTCATTTAAAAAAATGCAATGAATTGTGAGAATTTAGTGGTTGTCAAGAGACGAGAAGAGGTACGGCAGTGCTTTTTATGGAAAGTGTGTAAGCGTCGCTTACACACACACACACACACAAACACACACACACACACATACGCACGCACGCGCGCGCGCACACACACACACACATATATATATATATATATATATATATATATATATATATATATATATATATATATATATATCAAATCGAGAAGACAGAGAGGTCGAAATGGATGGTGCGCTAATCACAGTTTCGCTGCGTGAAAGTTACGCTTCATCTTCAGTATTCACAACAGTCCACATAGTTATGAATTTGTATATTTTGTTTGCCTTCATTCAAGGAGTGAGGTTGTTGCAAATTTAGAATATTCCGGTGCTCATCATTTTAAGTTTGTTTTTGTGACGGTTCAGAATTAAATTTGGTAAACTAATCGTCATTCGCGTCGTTGTAAGAGACGCTGTCTGAGGCGGGAAAAACACGAGTCTGACAGAGATTGTCACACGGAAGATTGTATTGGTGAATTTGAATTGATAAGATAGTGCCAATCTTGAATCTATATATTTTGGTGGGTTGGGTGGTTGATTAGTTGTGTAATTGGTGAGAAATCAATGTTTTAAAAATGTATTCTTTTGACGGGAATTCTCCGCAGTTAGTAAAACCTGTCGTGATTGGTCCAAGTTGACACCTCGGCATCCCAGCTTGCTTTGAGGCGGTTCTGTGGTATTAATTGAATTGAGTGGGAAAGACGAGTGCCATACACCCAAGAAATTTCGACTGAGAGGTTGAAATCCGGCCCGCAGCTCTAGGCAGCGGTCTCGCCTAAGTTGTGTATTGTGCTCAAGTATGAACAATACCTGCCGTTCATCGCCATTCACAGGGGCGGATCAGTTCATCGCCATTCACAGGGGCGGATCAGTTCATTTTCGGGGGGGAGGGGGGGTCCAAACTGTTTTTAGGAACCGTGGGGGGGGGGGGGAGGAGGGAAGGCTACGAACACACAAAGCGCTAGACCAAAATCACAAAGCGGGGGTGGGTGGAGGTGGGGGGAAGGCTATGAACGCGCAAAGCGCTCGTCCAAAATCACAAAGCGGGGGTGGGGGGTGGGGGAATGCTTCAAATTAGTCCCTTCTGGCACATTCTAATGATGATCATTGCCAGTTTCAGGCAGCAGATTTTGTTACTGAAAAGAATATATATTTTTTATTTTTTTTATTTTTTAATTTTTAATTTTTCTGTTGGGGGGGGGGGGGGGGGGGGGGGGGGGGGCTTCCGGAAACCCCGGAACCCCCCCCCCCCCCTCTCGTCCGCCGCTGATTCATCTCAAGCAGGGAGATGAATGGGAGACGACCTCCCTCCTTGAACGCCATTCTACAACATCTACTTCAGAGCTTTTTGCAAGAACTCTATTATCGTCTCAACGCTTCTCCATTATCTCCACCCTTGTGAAAAGATTGATACTGTTTCATGTTGTCCCCCGGGAGGCGGGAAAATCCATCGCCAATGGTTAATATACTGTGAGGAAACTTGTCCTGTGTTTGTGAATTGTGTAATCTCTGAAAAATCCACAGCCAATGATTAGTGCAGTGTGACCATGCTTGTCCTGTATCCGTGCATGGTGTAATCTCTTTGTCATAGACATTTTGGATTTGGAACTGCACATCGAACTGGTAGGAATTTTCCAATAATTTATCCTCTCCATTTTTGATTGACATGACTCATGAATCCACTTAGTTTGTGTTTTGCTTGGAATTGTAACATAGTAATAGTGGGTTGGTGAGTGAAAGCTAAGTTGCTTTTCCCGACGTTTAGTCATATTTCGTTCATATAGAAATTGCACATTTTAGTTTATTGAAACTTTATTCTTAAGTCCTTGCCCACCCCTTTGTGTTCTACTTTGTGTGAACCATCGCATGGAGAGAATGACGGATGCATCAAGGGGCGTCTGTGAATTGTGATCCCCTAGACTTGTAAATTGAATCATTAAAATCAAGTGCCGGAGATGCGGATAATTATTTCGGCACCTTAGCATGCGCGACCGTGACAGTTTTTCATTCTTTCCACCTCTGCTTATGTTGTAAATCTCTCTTTGAGTCGAGTAAACTACCTTGCTTGACCAAAGAAATAACAAAACGTGGGGATATAGAGTAACAAGCAAAGGTTGTGGAAAATAAAGATCATACAGAAAGTGTATTCGAGACATCCAATACCTTGCCGTTCTTCCCTTTCAAAATGCTTTGTGTTAAAGAATAAAGTACAACAAATGACAGAATTCGTGTTAGTAGTCTTTTCTTACATGCAGGTTTCTTGTGAGGCTTGAGTTCCTGCAGGTCTGGGTGGAGGAACTTTGTCGACGTCTTATGCTCCACCGGGAGCTCAGAGGACTGACTGACTGATTGACGAACTGACTGACAGACTGAGTGAGTGAATGAGTGAGTGAGTGAGTGAGTGACTGACTGACTGAGAGAGTGAATGAGTGACTGACTCACTAGACTGAGTGAGTGACATGACTCACTAGACTGACTGACTGACTGACTGACTCACTCACTCACTCACTCACCACTTACTCACTCACTCACTCACTCACTCACTCACTCACTCACTCACTCACTCACTCACTCACTCACTCACTCACTCACTCACTCACTCACTCACTCACTCACTCACTCACTCACTC
>JAWQFJ010021544.1:47500-52500 GCA_034096865.1 Theodoxus fluviatilis
ATGCAGGCAGTGTATCCCACTGTGGTCAACATGCAGGCAGGGTATCCCACTGTGGTCAACATGCAGGCAGTGTATCCCACTGTGGTCAACATGCAGGCAGTGTATCCCACTGTGGTCAACATGCAGGCAGGGTAATCCACTGTGTTCAACATGCAGGCAGTGTAATCCACTGTGGTCAACATGCAGGCAGGGTATCCCACTGTGGTCAACATGCAGGCAGTGTATCCCACTGTGGTCGACACTTCGTCCGTACCGCATCACACACAATGTCGTCCAACGCACGGCGATGCCAACTGTCCTCTATGTATGTATGCCTGTGTGCAAATATGAGTGTATGCATGCGCTCGCATGTGCTCATGTGTGCAATTGCGTGTACAACTGTATGTTGACTTTGTGTTTGTATGCGTGCATGTAAATGTATTTGTGCTTGTCCGTTTGCGTGAATGGGCATGCCTGGCCTGCACGAAATATATGCATATGGTATTGTGTGTTTTTCTGTGTTTGCATGTGTGTGTGTGAATATGTATGTGTGTTTATTTGTATGTATGTGTGTTTGTGTGTTTGTGTTTGTGTGTGTTTGTGTGTGTGTGTGTGTGTGTGTGTGTGTGTGCACGTGCGCACAACTATACGCATTTGTGCATGATCATTTACGTGGAGGTTTAAATTATGTCTGTGGCATAATAACTCTTAAACTTAAAACCGCTTTTTTCAGTGCAGAGTTTTGTTTCTAGATGGGAGCAAAACATAAGAGTTGTTTCCAGACGCTTGATGATCAGTATTCCATGATAGACTGCTCCTATGGATCGATATTTGACGCAAAGTTCAGTAAGTAAAAAAACGGAGAATATTCTTGACACGGAACACTTTAGCTCCGTTCCCTTTATCACGGTGTCATCGTCACTCCAACATCGATCGACCCTGTCAGTCTGGACTTAGTTGTCAGGCCCAGTCTGCTCTTACTGCCAAGCACGTTCAGGTGCAAAACTGTTCTTCCGTCGGCATTAAACACTTCACCATCCGATTCCATTGAAAAAGCAGCAGGCAGGCAAGACTCCAACAAGACGCCGTGAAAGACCGTGCGTCTGGACCAGCTGCGAGCCTTTCTTGCCTCCCCTGGAAGAGCTCTCCTGGCGATGAAGGAGCCGATGGGGGCCAGGGGAATGATGACGTCACAAGCACGTGGAGCGACAGACCAATTGTTTTGGCCGCCTCAACAACTCTCGCGCGCTCTCCGCTTTGATCACGGGCGCGGCCAAAAACCAGCGGAGGGCCCGAGACAATTTTCGCGGCTGTATTGACATTGCCTTCGCACATTGACTTCCAATGCAGGGGGGGACGGGGGCGAGGGTTTTTCAGGCCAGTATGCCCAGCCTGGAACCACGTTTTGGGGTGAGTGCAGGCCCAGTAATGAAGACGTCCACTGAAGAAGGGGGCAAAGACGGTCTTCCCAAACACTGCTGTGTGCCCACTGGGACTGCGGGATGAGGGTGGGGGAGTTGGAGGTGGGGGGAGTCTGTCTGTCTGCCTGTCCCCCTTTATCGATGACTCTTCTTGTTCCACACGACCGCTGTGCAGCAAGAGTCACTTGGAGTCTCATGGAGCCTGCCCCCTCTTGGAGCCGAGTCAGCAGTTTAGGTTCCAGATATGGTCAGCTCTTGTAGGGGAGGAAGGTCGTTCCTTAGTTCATCCCTCGCTATCGGTTTGCACCTAAACAAAGGGACAAGCACGTAGAAATGGGTCGACAGGAAACTGGGTCTTCTTCATTCTGAATATTTCCGGGCCGGATTGTTCTCAGGGTGCATTTTTAAAAGTCATGGCGGACGTTGGAATGGAGGAAGAGATGTTTCCAAGCAGTGGCATTATGAACACCTGCAGCTGTGGATACCACGTGAAGATAAAGATGCCGGCAACAGACTTGATCGATTACCAATGAAAATGCGAACTGACTTATTAGTGTTGACACGGATAAAGCTATAGCTACTGATTTATCCATGTTGCCGTTGTTGAGAATATTTCGGTACACTGCTTCTGAAAGATGTGTGATGCAGCGATGGCTGCGAGAGGAAATGCTGCCATGTGTTTCATGATGTTGCTGCTTATGAGCGTGCTTTCTCATGCGCGCCCACGCATACTTTCTCAAACAGATACACATACAAATACGGATGTGAAACATAACCACACCAACCACACCAACCCCCCAACCCCCCTTTCCCCCTCACACTCACAAATATGCACTCACGCACGTATGCATTTAAATACACACGCAAATACTACATACTCTCTTTTCTTTGCGCGCCATTATCACTCATTCCTCTGTAGTACTGCTGTTACCACCACTTCCTTCACCACCACTATTCCCAACCACGGCAGAAAAAAAGAGTCAACAAGTCAACAGCAAAGCTAATTACAGGGAACTGGTGCATCTCTCCCTTTTTCTCTCACTGTTTACAAACCGACCTCCATTTTGCAGCGTCAACTCATCACGTGGCATGTTTTACTGCGGGCCTGCTCAGTTGCATTATGGGGTAAAGTGAAGGGAAAGGGTTAGTGGGGGTTGGGGTGGGGGCGAGGGGTGGGAGAGGAGGGGGAGGGTGGGCAAGGGGGAGGAGAGGTGGTGGTGGAAGGAAGAGGTGCCCGGATGTCCGTGCAGGAGGACTGGGGCGCTTGGGGGGGGGGGGGGGGGGGGAGGGAGAGAGATGTCGGCTGTGCTCTCCCACCTGATCGACTGTCCCTAGTAGATTAGTTCGGCACCTCTAGGGGTTATTTGCGGGCCGTGTGCGCCCAGTTGCCGCGGGAACAATATGGTTACGTTGATTAGGAAGCGTCGTGGCTCGACCCCCTCCTCACGTTGCCTAATTTCACGTCTGCTCCGCTCAGCGTCAGGGCGGGAAGGGGCGCGGAGGTCCCCGGCCGCTTCACAAGGGATGAGCGAGGTCTTCTCCCTTGGCTGAGAGTCTTGGAGACGCAGGCTGGCAAGGGTATAGGCACACGTTTCATGAAGTTACCTTGTCTTCAATGCTGTCTGGATTCAAAGTCCAGTGCACTCTACATCCTGCTCATTGTGAGAAGCGATCGAATCACAGTTAGTACATGAACTTTTTTAAACACTACAGGTCGTCAACCACCGTCAACCTTACCCTAGCACCGCTTCCACAACTACCATCATTGCTGCCACAACTACTACCATTGCTGCCACAACTACTATCATTGCTGCCACAACTACTATCATTGCTGCCACAACTACTGTCATTGCTGCCACAGCTACTATCATTGCTGCCACAACTACTATCATTGCTGCCACAGCTACTATCATTGCTGCCACAACTACCATCATTGCTGCACAACTACCATCATTGCTGCCACAACTACTATCATTGCTGCCACAACTACTATCATTGCTGCCACAACTACTATCATTGCTGCCACAACTACTATCATTGCTGCCACAACTACTATCATTGCTGCCACAACTACTGTCATTGCTGCCACAGCTACTATCATTGCTGCCACAACTACTGTCATTGCTGCCACAACTACTATCATTGCTGCCACAACTACTATCATTGCTGCCACAACTACTATCATTGCTGCCACAACTACTATCATTGCTGCCACAACTACCATCATTGCTGCCACAACTACTATCATTGCTGCCACAACTACTATCATTGCTGCCACAACTACTATCATTGCTGCCACAACTACTGTCATTGCTGTCACAGCTACTATCATTGCTGCCACAACTACTGTCATTGCTGCCACAACTACTATCATTGCTGCCACAACTACTATCATTGCTGCCACAACTACTATCATTGCTGCCACAGCTACTATCATTGCTGCCACAACTACTATCATTGCTGCCACAACTACTATCATTGCTGCCACAACTACTATCATTGCTGCCACATTGCTGCCACAACTACTATCATTGCTGCCACAGCTACTATCATTGCTGCCACAGCTACTGTCATTGCTGCCACAGCTACTATCATTGCTGCCACAACTACTATCATTGCTGCCACAACTACTATCATTGCTGCCACAACTACTATCATTGCTGCCACAGCTACTATCATTGCTGCCACAACTACCATCATTGCTGCCACAACTACCATCATTGCTGCCACAACTACTATCATTGCTGCCACAACTACTATCATTGCTGCCACAACTACTATCATTGCTGCCACAACTACTATCATTGCTGCCACAGCTACTGTCATTGCTGCCACAGCTACTGTCATTGCTGCCACAGCTACTATCATTGCTGCCACAGCTACTATCATTGCTGCCACAACTACTATCATTGCTGCCACAGCTACCATCATTGCTGCCACAGCTACCATCATTGCTGCCACAGCTACTATCATTGCTGCCACAGCTACTATCATTGCTGCCACAGCTACTATCATTGCTGCCACAACTACTATCATTGCTGCCACAGCTACTATCATTGCTGCCACAACTACTATCATTGCTGCCACAACTACCATCATTGCTGCCACAACTACCATCATTGCTGCCACAACTACTATCATTGCTGCCACAACTACCATCATTCCTGCCACAACTACTATCAATGTTACCACCACCACCATCACCATCACCAGTGCCTAGTCCACATTAACCACTACCACCACCACTACTATCTCCACCACCACCACCACAACAACAACCATCACCACCATCACCACCACCACCACCACCATCACCACTAACACCCCTACCACTACCACCACTGCCACCTCCATAGTCGTTTGCAGGACTACTACCATTTCTATCACCACCACCGCTGCCACCATCTCCACCGCCGGTAAGACCAGTACCACTACCGCCTCCGCCACTACCAGCAGCAGCAACAAGGATGCTGAAAGTGATGACGATGGTCACGACACAAGTAACTGGACCTACAGTTAAGATCCACAAAGATGTCGTCAGGTATTAGCATCTCTTTTACCACTGGTACCCAAGCTTCACTTCTTTCTTCACTGCCCACA
>JAWQFJ010021544.1:60000-68569 GCA_034096865.1 Theodoxus fluviatilis
AGAGAAAAACGAAGACGATGTTTTGAGTTGGTTTCTCACGTTCAAGTCCGAGTATCAGGCTCTCTTCGCCAACGGAAAAACAACGTTATGCCTCTTCTTGCTTTCCATGGGCTGAGAGTAACGCTTGCGTCCCATGTTCAACGTTGCCTTGCAGTTGTTGCGCAAAATAATTCATTTTGAACTAATCTAGTCTGTTCTAGCAATGCATTAAAAAAAAGAAAGGAATTCACTCGATTCGTGTGAATATCTGACAGAAGTAATGAAGCTTTTCTCTTGGTGCGACAGCAACTTCCTCTAACTGAACATCAAGAAGACAAAATAACTCGTTGTAGACTTCAGGAAAAACAAGGAGGAACACGTGGAGCGTGTCCCATCTTATACATATCTGGGTGTTTAACTTTCTGACAAACGTAACTGGTTTGAAAACATAACAGCTCGTCACAAGAAATTAAGTCAAAGTTCTACTTTGTCAGAAAATTGCAGTCATTCAACTACTGTGGAAAACTTGTACATCTTTTCTATGAAGCGACTGTTCAGTCCGTCTTGTCATTCTGTATCTCATGCTGAACTATACCACACTGCCGTAAAGAGGAAAGGAACGGGTATGAGCGACTGTTCAGTCCGTCTTGTCATTCTGTATCTCGTGCTGAACTATACGACACTGCCGTAAAGAGGAAAGGAACGGGTATGAGCGACTGTTCAGTCCGTCTTGTCATTCTGTATCTCGTGCTGAACTATACGACACTGCCGTAAAGAGGAAAGGAACGGGTATGAGCGACTGTTCAGTCCGTCTTGTCATTCTGTATCTCGTGCTGAACTATACGACACTTCCGTAAAGAGGAAAGGAACGGGTATAGATGACGACGACTGTGTCAGGTGGAATTCTCGTCCGTCTTGTCATTCTGTATCTCGTGCTGAACTATACGACACTGCCGTAAAGAGGAAAGGAACGGGTATGAGCGACTGTTCAGTCCGTCTTGTCATTCTGTATCTCGTGCTGAACTATACGACACTGCCGTAAAGAGGAAAGGAACGGGTATGAGCGACTGTTCAGTCCGTCTTGTCATTCTGTATCTCATGCTGAACTATACCACACTGCCGTAAAGAGGAAAGGAACGGGTATGAGCGACTGTTCAGTCCGTCTTGTCATTCTGTATCTCATGCTGAACTATACGACACTGCCGTAAAGAGGAAAGGAACGGGTATGAGCGACTGTTCAGTCCGTCTTGTCATTCTGTATCTCGTGCTGAACTATACGACACTGCCGTAAAGAGGAAAGGAACGGGTATGAGCGACTGTTCAGTCCGTCTTGTCATTCTGTATCTCGTGCTGAACTATACGACACTGCCGTAAAGAGGAAAGGAACGGGTATGAGCGACTGTTCAGTCCGTCTTGTCATTCTGTATCTCGTGCTGAACTATACGACACTGCCGTAAAGAGGAAAGGAACGGGTATGAGCGACTGTTCAGTCCGTCTTGTCATTCTGTATCTCATGCTGAACTATACGACACTGCCGTAAAGAGGAAAGGAACGGGTATCCTCAAAGACACATCTCATCCGCGTTATGAATTTTTATGTCATAGCCTGTTTTGGTTGTCGCTTTTTGTCCATCGCAGCGAGAACAAACAGACCGAAAGATTCCTTCATTCCATCATCAGTAAACATGTTGAATGAACATCAGCTCACATCGAGGGAAGAAAAAACTGTAAGCAACTGTCTGAGTCCACAAGGGAGTATGTAAGGCTTCGCTGTATTACCACTGTTCAAGTGAATAAGAATTCGTTTTTGGATTTGCCCGCATCTGATAGTAACCTCTTCTGTATATTGTATCCGAGTTCGTTGTATTTGTATCCATGTAATTGAAATTATTGCTTTATAATCATGTATTCATTTGAATTTGTTTTCTTCTCATGTCGAATTTAATTTTGTTTGGGGTATCTTTTATTGTGTATTCTTTGTACTAGAAGTCAGTTATCTGATTTAGATTGATGTAACTTATGTTTTGATATTTTCGTAACTTTTAATGACACGCTTCGAAAGACAATTACAGGGCAATTTAATGTTTATGATTAATTAGGACACTCAGTGCATTCCTGTGTTCGGACGCACTAAATCCTTTCAGCTTTAAAAGAAAATTAACTGGCTATTTCAGCTTGCTTGCACAAGTGGAAAATGTGGAAGAAAATGTCGTTTATCAGTAAATAGAATCGACTAAAGCAGACGAGCGATCCCAAACTGCTGTAGAAATGCCTTTCACCAAGGAAAGAAAGCCTTGCTCTGACGACGATTCAACGTTTGTTTTACATCATAAAATGTACTGTCCTTTGCCTGCATACACAGATGTGCACGTCTGAAGCATAAGCACACTGTGTGTGTGTGTGTGTGTGTGTGTGTGTGTGTGTGTGTGTGTGTGTGTGTGTGTGTGTGTGTGTGTATGTGTGTGTGTGTGTGTTTGTGTGTGAGTGTGTGTGGGTGTGTGTGTGTTTATGTGGGAGTGTGTGTGTGCATATGTGTGTGTGTGTGTGTGTGTATGTGTTTGTGTATGAGTGTGTGTGTGTATGTGTGCGTGTGTGTGTGTGCGTGCGTGCGTGCGTGTGTGTTTATGTGTGTGTGTGTTTGTGTGTGAGTGTGTGTGCGTGTGTGTGTGTGTGTTTATGTGGGAGTGTGTGCGTGCATATGTGTGTGTGTATGTGTATGTGTTTGTGTATGAGTGTGTGTGTGTGTATGTGTGCGTGTGTGTGTGTGCGTGCGTGCGTGCGTGTGTGTTTATGTGTGTGTGTGTGCGTGTGTGTTTGTGTGTGAGTGTGTGTGCGTGTGTGTGTGTTTTTATGTGGGAGTGTGTGTATGTGTGTATATGTTAATGTGTGAGTGTGTGTGTGTATGTGTATGTGTTTGTGTATGTGTGTGTGTGCGTGCGTGCGCGTGCGTGCGTGTGTGTGTGTTTATGTGTGTGTGTGTATTTGTGCGTCTCTGTGTGTATGTATGTGTGTATTTTAATGTGTGTGTGTGTGTGTATTTAATGTGTGTGTGTGAGTGTGTGTGTGTGTGTATATCTGTGTGTGTGTATGCTTGTGTATTTGAGAGAGAGTTTGTGCATGTGTGTATCTGTGTGTGTGTGTATGTGTGTGTGTGTGTGTTTGAGTGTGTGTTTGAGTGTGTGTGTGTGTGTGTGTGTGTGTGTGTGTGTGTGTGTGTGTGTGTGTCTGTAAATGTGCGCGCGCGAGCCTTTCAATTTTTGTTTTCATACCCTAGCACTTATCAAATGGAAAGGAGAGCTATTGCAGATCATTCCTAACAAAATGCAAATGCAAAAGCTAATGTTGGGTTCTGTTCATAAGCGCAGCCGGTTGAGGTTACATAGACACCACCACCAACGATGCAAACACTACTGACAACACAAGCAATGCTTATGTATGGATTCAAGAAGTAAGTAAACTTTGTTATGAGTGAGTGCTTATTTATTTGTCTTTTAGTGTTTTGCAATGCAATGAACCCTTCACTGGGTGTCGTAACAGCGTTGGGTTGGAATGTCCCCCAAGTCAGTGGAGGAGGCAATTACATTTAACTCTCCCTACTTGTCTGTCTGTGTTGAATCTTCGCGCTGTGGACTGCTCGTAGAAAAGTGGTCGAGTGTCCTTAGGCCAAAGGTGAGGAGAGTTCACGGACTGCAGCAAATGTGCAGGTGAAAATCGCTATACAAGAATCATAGCACTACCTTTACTTTTACATTTGATTCACAAAGGGAGGGTGGCCGGGGTCGGACTGACAACAGTACCAAAAGTACGTCGTGACATTTGATGACATTGGACACGTTCCTGTGAGCTTTTTGGGGACTAGGACATTCGTCCATCTCAATCAAGTGTGTGGGCTTCAAGACTCTTAGAAATTTCCAACAGTAGAAAGACATTCTACAAGACACTGAAATTACATGACTGATGACAGAAATCTCGCGTGAACTGAGTTGGAGCGGGCACGCTTTCTACTCATTTTTTCAGCAGATTTAGACAAATGTTAGCTCTCTACACACAATTTTTAAATTCGTAAGCACAAATCTTCAACACTTTTGCTCGTGTTGCTGTTGCTGTTCTTGTTGTGTTCTTGTAGTTTTTGCTGCTACTTTAATTAGATAAAGTATAGTGAGAATTCTCCAGTGAAAGAATAGATGCAAAAGTTTAAAGCGTCCAACGATCCCATACTTTTAAGAGACACAACTGTAGACCTCAGTGACGGATCAGACAAGGTTTTTATCCAGAGAGTCTCGAGAGACCGCACGAGGGAGTACCAGCAAATGACTCACTGTCGCACCTCGCTATCCAAGGTCTCTGCTTTCGTCTTGTTCGATGGAGGGCTCACTTTCCCTGGCTGTCGTTCGGCGCCAAACTTAGCGCCCCCACCGGAAACGGGCAAGGCCGAAACTCGCCACCCCGGTCCGAAACTGAATAGGCAAAATCAATGAAAATCACAGGCTTATCATCGACGGGGCTATCGCGGGGACGCTGACCATCCATCAAACAGACGTCCACTTTGATTGGTGGTACGCTGATGAGGTGCGGCCAGGGGCGGGTCACTGGAGACAGTGTTTGCCTGCCGCAGTCCCACGCCTTCTCCATTCATCAGCGCGTCCGCAACCTCCCTCACTTCCTGCCCAAAGGTCAGCCCCCGACAGTGATCTCTGTCATGCGAGGAGGAGGAGGAAGAGAAGGAGGAGGAGAAGGGGGAGGAGGAGGGGGAGGAGGAAGGGGAAGAAGAAAGGGAGGAGGAGGAGAAGGAAGGAAGGAAGAGGAGGAGGCAGGAGGAGGAGGGAGAAGGAGTAAGGAGGAGGAAGGAGAGGGAGGATGAGGGGAGGAGTGAGGGGTACGGAGGGCCGTCGAGGATGAGAAGGAGAGAGTGGAGGAGGAGGAGTCGGGGGAGGCAGGAGGATCAGGGGGAGGAGGACGGTAGATAGGAGACTAGGAAGAGGAGAGGGGGAGGGGGAGGGGGGAGGAAGAGGGGGAGGAGGAGGGGGAGGAGGAGGGGGGAGAGGAGGAGGAGGAGGAGGAGGAGGAGGAGGAGGAGGAGAAGGAGGAGGAGGAGGGAATAAGAGGTATATGATGATAGAAGGAAAAAGCATTAGTTACGGCATCAATTTTAAAGTAGTACCAAAGTAGAAGTAGTAGTTGTATTAGTAGCACGAGTAGTAGTGGTCGTAGTAGTACGAGCAGTACTTTGGTAATAGTAATAATAGTAGTAGTAGTAGTCGTAGTAATAGTAGTAGTAGTAGTAGTAGTAGTAGTGGTGGTGGTGACTGTTGTGGTTGTGGTGGTGGTAATAGTAGTAATAGTCGCAGTAGAAGTAGCTATGTCGTAGTATTAGTAGCAATGTCGCAGTAGTAGTAGTAGTAGTAGTAGTAGTAGTAGTAGTAGTTGTAGTCAAGGATGGAGGAGTAGGGAGTAGGGTAGGAGGTAGGGTAGGATGAGAGTGGAGGAGGAGGAGGAGGAGGAGGAGGAGGAGGAGGAGTAGCAATAGTAATAGTAGTCGTAGTCGTCGTCGTCGTCGTCGTAGTAGTAGTAGTAGTAGTAGCAGTAGTAGTAGTAGTAGTAGTAGTAGTAGTAGTAGTAGTAGTAGTACGAGGAGAAGGAGGAGGAGTAGTAGTAGTGGTAGTAGTAGTAGTAGTAGTAGTAGTAGTAGTAGTAGTAGTAGTAGTAGTAGTAGTAGTAGTAGTAGTGGTAGTGGTAGTGGTAGTGGTAGTAGCAGTAGTAGTAGTAGTAGTAGTAGTAGTGTGGTGGTGGTGGTGGTGGTGGTGTTGGTGGTGGTGGTGATGGTGGTGTTGGGGGGAGGGGGAGGGGGAGGGGGAGGAGGAGGGGGAGGAGGAGGGGGAGGGGGAGGGGGAGGGGAAAGGGAAGGGGGGAAGGGGGGAGGGAGGAGGAGGAGGGAGAAGGAAAAAAGCAGGTCGAGAAGAAGAGCACCGGAAAAAATGAATTAAAATACGAGAGAATAGCTGGAAAATATAAAGTTGCAGATGGAAAAGAAAGGGAGGACTCAGGAGAAGGAATAACTGATGGAAAACGAATATGACGAGTTGCAAAGCTGTAGTAGGAACAGGTGAATAAAGAGAGTGCGCAAAGAAACAACGAGGAGCAAATGGAAAAGTAGGCGGAGGAGATGGTAAGGAAGCCGACGTGGAAAGCGAACTGGGTGTGGTGAAATGGTGGGGTTAAGAAACGATAGAACAAAGGGACGAGGAAAGCCATCAGGGGGACAAGCGAGGAAAGCAGGAAAACAAAGAAGTTCTATCAGTCGGAAGAGAAACACGAGGAGAGATCGAACACGAGGAGAGATCGAACACGAGGAGAGATCGAAGTACCCGAAACAGGAGTGGAAGGTGGCCGCTGACCAGAAACAAGAGCACTTGTAGGAACAGTCAGGCTGCAGGTGTTTGAGCAAGAAAGAGAAGAGGAACACAATTAGCTGGATAATCAAAGACGTGCGTATAGTTTTACCCATCACCACTAAGAGTAGAGAGGTCAAGCAGCAGCACCCATGGGCAGCGGCAGCAAGGGAGGCAGCCGGTGGAGTGAGTGCGAGGGGTCACCGTTAATTGAAGGGGACTAAGATGCTGAAAGAAAAGCGAACACAACAAACTGGACAGAGGAGACCGGAAGGGCCAGAGCTTGACCACACGGAACCCTGTTTTTAAAACGAGGCTGGCGGCGATCCGGAAGTTGGCTCCCTCGCTCCTCTCCACTGCGCATGTCTGACAGCACTCGGGCCAGCAATCGCCCCTGAGTTCATTAATCTGGCTCGTGTTGACACAGGCAGCCGCGTCGAAATGGACATCCCTCCCAGAGTCTCATCTGTATTCATAGTCCTCCCCTTCTCTCTCCCTCTCTGTCCTTCTATATATACTCCCCTCCCCTTCCTTCTCCTTTTATACACTCCCCTCCCCTTCACTGGTCTCCTCCGCGCCCTCCTCCCCGAATCAAGTCTAGCAGAGGCTGCAAATTTAGGGTCCCGATGAAGTGACCCTTGTCGTAATGTTTGGCATCGACGCCCATTTCAAAGTTGGCGGGGGAGCAATCAATCGTGTGAAGTCTTTCGGTGTGTTGTCCCTATCCAGAAGTGATACATCATCACTACGTCTCGATGTAGAGTTCATGGAGTAAACTGTTGCTGAGAGTTAGAGCTGAATTCTTCGTTACTCTTGACAGCGATGTGCACTTTAATCCTCAACAATTCAAGAATCGGGATCTGGTAACATCGTCTTAAGGAGTGCATGACAACAATGTGCCAGTAGCAGAGAGAAAGGGAGTAGATGGTAGTACATCATGATTCCTGACGACGAAGATGAAAAACATTCATGAAGGAGCTACATTTTATTTGAGCAACAAGGCATTAAAACAGGAGGGCTTTCAGACGCTTTAAATGGTGTAAGATCAACTTCGAAAGCACATTAATCGACAAGACCACTTTGGCTTCAATTGACTGCATTTGTCTGCAGTAAACGTGAAACCTTGACAAATATCCAGATGAAAGTATTCTTGTTTTCAATTAATAGGCAATGCGCTTTTAAAGATTTATAATGCAGAAGCTTTGAATGGACCGCATAGACCTAAATTGTGCATTTTGTTTAGTCACCCTGTCTGAATAACGTGGGAAAAGTCTTCTGTTTCACTAATCGATCATGTTTTCTTTTCTTTTTTAATGGTCAATACTGTAATCTTGATAAACAATTCTGGAATTATATTTCGACATGTATGTGGAAAAGGGAATTACTGCTGTCAGAAAGCCTGAGTTTACTCTTGAAATTGTCGCTCCGACGGACGAACCTGACACTTTACATTCATTCATTGTTGCTGCAGTTCATCATTCTACCGGAAGTTATGCAGATCTGGGATGATTGTCTGCAATAGATGCTTTTCTATGGGCCCACAAAAGAGATGAATAGACTGCCTTCAGCCCTTTTCAGTTAGGAGCAGGAACCACGGTTCTCCGAGCACTCACTCACTCACTCACTCATTCACTCACTCACTCACTCACTCACTCACTCACTCACTCACTCACTCACTCACTCACTCACTCACTCACTCACTCACTCACTCACTCACTCACTCACTCACTCACTCACTCACTCACTCACTACTCATCACTCACTCACTCACTCACTCACTCACTCACTCACTCACTCACTCACTCACTCACTCACTCACTCACTCACTCACTCACTCACTCACTCACTCACTCACTCACTCACTCACTCACTCACTCACTCACTCACTCACTCACTCACTCACTCACTCACTCACTCACTCACTCACTCACTCACTCACTCACTCACTCACTCACTCACTCACTCACTCACTCACTCACTCACTCACTCACTCACTCACTCACTCACTCACTCACTCACTCACTCACTCACTCACTCACTCACTCACTCACTCACTCACTCACTCACTCACTCACTCACTCACTCACTCACTCACCTCACTCACTCACTCACTCACTCACTCACTCACTCACTCACTCACTCACTCACTCACTCACTCACTCACTCACTCACTCACTCACTCACTCACTCACTCACTCACTC
>JAWQFJ010021545.1:0-17202 GCA_034096865.1 Theodoxus fluviatilis
CCCCCCCCCCCCAGTGTGGAATTTCATTCATCGTGAGAGCAGGTGTGCGCGCTCGTTGCGGATTGGCTAACCCCCCACCACAAGTCTCAGATGAGTATGGTTTGATACGGCTTGGCAGCCAAATTTCTTTTAAGTATTAATTATTTTGGGGAAAGGTTTATTTCACTTAGTAATGCGTTTCAGTATCTCCATGACTTATTAAATATTGTGTCGAAAATTTCACTTATGACCAATCTGTTTATCATTGATTAAAGCTTTTTCTGAACTTTGATTTCGGTATCCCATTCCTCATTTGTGGATGTACGTCATCGTTGTCTGAATGGTGGACTGGAAGGTGACAAGTAGGTAATACAAGTTACCCTAGACAATTAACGAACCAAAGAAAAGATTAAACATCTTATTACTACTTGTAACAAGGATGTAAATTAAAGATTTTAAACAGGAAAACTTGCATCTTCATACAACATGGTACCACCAGCAATCTGTGTCCAAGTGCTGCAATACTGGTGGGTCTGATTAACTCCTGGTGCCTATGTACAAGTGCTGCAATACTGGTGGGTCAGATTATCTCCTGGTGCCTATGTACAAGTGCTGCAATACTGGTGGGTCTGATTAACTCCTGGTGCCTATGTACAAGTGCTGCAATACTGGTGGGTCTGATTATCTCTTGGTGCCTATGTACAAGTGCTGCAATACTGGTGGGTCAGATTAACTCCTGGTGCCTATGTACCAGTGCTGCAATACTGGTGGGTCTGATTATCTCCTGGTGCCTATGTACAAGTGCTGCAATACTGGTGGGTCTGATTAACTCCTGGTGCCTATGTACAAGTGCTGCAATACTGGTGGGTCTGATTATCTCTTGGTGCCTATGTACAAGTGCTGCAATACTGGTGGGTCAGATTATCTCCTGGTACCTATGTACAAGTGCTGCAATACTGGTGGGTCTGATTAACTCCTGGTGCCTATGTACAAGTGCTGCAATACTGGTGGGTCTGATTATCTCCTGGTGCCTATGTACAAGTGCAACAAATGGCTAGGGCTGCTCCATGCCCCGTTCATCAGCTGGAACCCCTGGCTGCTGGGCTCTCTGGGCCTGCCCCAGTACCTCAGCCAGGGGCGGCCCCAAGCAGCCACTTACACTCCAGGGGAGGCATCAGGAGAGGGATGATTAACACCTGATCATTCATTCTAACGACCCTTTGGCTGGGGATGCATCATCGTCACTTCCAATGTGTCAAGCAAAAAATCATTACAGTTGCCATCTTTGTAGGAGAAGAACTGGAATGCATTTAGTTGAAGACTTATGTGTCATTGCATTTTGAGGAATAAAGATCTGTCGATGATGGTAAAAATGGCATCAAAGCATGAAGATACAGGCAAATACGGATAAGACGAAATTGAAGGGACCACCTTTCTATTGTCTGCTATCCGTGTTTTCGAGTTCCACATGCTGTTGACTTATAGAAGAGAATAATCGGGACAGGGTTTTCTTTGTGTGGTAACCGCGTTTTCGCCGTAAGCGTGTTTGAGTTGGGTGTCTTTGCCTGTAGTTTGATTATAACCAAAAAAATCATTGAGAATATTGACAATGGATTAGTTTAATTTTTATCATTTGTGCACAGACCTGTAAACAATTTGTAAAGAAAACATGCTGATCAAGAGATGTCCCAGTGCCGTCACTGGCACATGTGCACTTGTAATCAAAGTGAGATAAATAATGAGACCTGTCACTAGTGTCAGGGATTATTCCATTAAGATTTTCCAACCTAAAGAATCACAATTGCACAGGTCTTCACTACTACCACTGTGTGCTCCCAATCACATGGGAGGGATGTGAAGCACAGGCACACTACAGACCATTCTTAACCAAGCTAACACTCTGCTCACGAACCAGGTTTGAAGTGTGCGTAACGTTTCCCGAATATGCTCTGGCCATGCACCATTTTGTCATCAGCTCGCTTGAAAAATGCTCATTATCAGGAATGCTGACATACATACATACAAAGAAACTACCTAAATATCAGTATCAATTTCTCAAAGCACTATGTAAAATACATCAAACGTTAATAACAATTGTCATATTATTCAAATAGAGTTGTGCATTGAAGTCAAATCTAGTCAAAAGTCAGGCCACCGAGTTAAACAATACCACGCGGTTTCTCATTTACCTATGTGGTTCAGGCAGACAACTCCTGACAGGCGATGTTTTCTCACTCTCGGAACAAGTTTGCGAGCGGAGCGTTCACTCCAATTAAGGGGAGACAATTTTCTTTTACTGCAATGAGTTTTCAAACTTTCATGCACAGCAATTCAAAGATATACATGAAAATAAGTGAAAACCACTTTTGCTCAATGGGGGGAAAAAGTAGGTCATCTGTTAATTATTTTAATAACACGTAATTTTATATCTTTTTCCTAAATGTACAGCTCAGAATCTATATACAGCAAAATTTAAATTTTGGTTTCTTTAGATTTGTCATTTCAATATCTAAAACTTGTCACATCCTTTTGGGAAAATCCAAATACTTTTGAAAAGGATACTTACTTAGTTTAATTACTCAAAAGAATCTCCAGTTTTAGAACTTGTTTAGTGTATAGCTGCTGACCTAGGGGCTCATTTCACAAACCCATGTGACAAAATGTTGCTACATGCATAAAGAACACGTCCTGAAAATTACAGATCTCTACAATGCTCTGAATATTTTCTGCTTAATTTCTAGTTCACAAAAAGTAGTTTCCGAGAAAACGTGAAAAAAGAAACCTTGGGAAAACTTGCTTTTTGCATCTTCTATGCATTTCCAATAGTGCCTGCAAAAATTCTCAAAGGGGTTAGGTTCTTTCTTCGCATTTTTACATGTTTTCTAGCATGTTTAAAATAGAGAGATGACTGGAATTACATTGCAGAGGGTTGAAACACCAAAAAAAATGCTCATAAGTCAAAATCACCAAAAGTTGACATTTAGACCGTTTTTATAGTGGTGTCTCCCCTTAAGAACCATATTTTGCATAGCAATCAGACACAGAGTCCATGCATGCATGCAACAGCGGACCACTTGCCTTGCGCAGCTGCTCCAGCCTCTCCACCTGCTGCATGGCCTCCACAAAGAGCTTGCTGTAGTGCTGGGCCTCCTCACTGCTGGACCCAGACCCCTCCTGGCCTGCAGTGTCGGGGGGTGCGACCCCCCCTGCAGAGCCTGCCAGGGGGGCAGGGGGGCTGTTCTGAAACTGCAGCAGCTGCTCCTTCAGGCGCCGGATCTCAGACTGCAGGTGCTGGATGTTGCCCAGGGTGTTCTCATTGACCATGGCCTGGAGGAACAAACGGAGCGTGTAGGCACACTTTCAGTCTGGTCTCCACTTGTGTCAGTTTTGAATTTGACCGAGTCTGAACATGCTCCAAATGCTCTTTCCAATGATGAAAACTGCTTTGAAATCAGATGAACAGTTGGTGAGTTACAGGTGGCTGAAGATGCTACCTTCCAGAGTCATCATCAATCAGGGAAAATGACGACAGAATGTTTGGGAGTTCTCCACAAGATTGACATCTCTCTCTGGTCAAATCTACCCACGCTCTGGGAGTCCCATTTCTCTCTAGCCAATGTAAACTACACAAAGTACATTTAGTGAAAAGACAGGCTCTCATAAGATATGAAAATGGAAGAGTTTATTTCTTCAGAGATCAAAACATCGCTGTTGAGGGTTTTTATCCCCATAATGCCGGATTGGGTTATGTAGTGTGTTGAACATCAATGTGTACTTCTAGTGCAAGGGAGGTAACTCTAGCTGGCCAAAAGAGCCATGTTGTATCATGTACTGAAAAGCCAAAATTAAAACAGTGGAAACTTTCATCAAAGTTTTTTCACTCATTCATTCATGCATGCATGTATGTCCACACCTCCAAAACATCACAGATTAGTAGTGGATGAGTAGTGGATAGGTTGGTATGAAAATCTCATCAGCAAGCTCTCCATCCTACACCTTTGTGGGACTGTGGCTCAAAATCTTCCAAACGGGGACAAGACAATAAAATGTGGTGACTGGGTTACAAATGTTTGTGATATACAGTTTTGAAGCAAATGTGAAGCAAGAAAAATTACATGTGAGCAAATGTTCAAAATCAGTAGTGATGATGGACAATCATTTTGCCTCAGATGATTCTAACAAGGCTATATGTAGTACACCTCATGCTACTCAGGCAGGTGAGATAGAAGGGAAAGTGCAAAGGGGGAGGAGAGGGGAAGGAGTGAGGAGAAAGAGGAGAGGGGAAGGAGTGAGGAGAAAGGAGGAGGAGAAGAGGAGAAACTAGAGGAGCTGGAGATGTAGGCAGAAACACATGACATCTTGGGAGGCAGAAGCACTAGCCGTTTTACACACACGCACACATGAACGCACACACACACAGGCCCACACTCACACACACATACACAGGCCCACACTCACACACACAGGCCCACACACACACACACACACACAGGCCCACACTCACACACACACAGGCCCACACTCACACACAGGAACACACACACACACAGGCCCACACTCACACACACAGGCCCACACTCACACACACACACACAGGCCCACACTCACACACACACAGGCCCACACTCACACACAGGAACACACACACACACAGACCCACACTCACACACACAGGCCCACACTCACACACACACATGAACGCACACACACACACACACACACAGGCCCACACTCACACACAAAGGCCCACACGCACACACACACACACACAGGCCCACACTCACACACACACACACAGGCCCACACGCACACATGAACGCACACACACATGAACGCACACTCACACACACACACACAGGCCCACACGCACACACAGGCCCACACTCACACACACACACACACAGGCCCACACTCACACACACACACACACACACAGGAACACACTCACACACACAGGCCCACACTCACACACACACACACACAGGCCCACACTCACACATGCAAAATTTACAGCTGAAAATATTTAATCAGGACTGTATCCTAGGAAGAAACTTCAAAGTCAGAAGCTAACCCAATACGCTACTTTGCCAGACCAGTTTCGAGATGCCTTGAAATCAACAACCTAACCACTACATTATGATGAATAGCGGGGCCCAATCAAATAAAGAGACAAATTTTGGGGATAACATCTAGCCAATTCATCTCTATGTGTCCTATGGAAGTGGCAGCTCACCTTGTTCTTGATCATCTTGGCGCGCTGTGCGAACTGCAGCGTGGACAGCGTCTCACCAAAGCACTTGGAGCCAGGGTGGATGCAGGCCACAATGTGCGTCCTTGCGTTGCCCCCCAGGGAGTCCTGCCAACCACCACGCAACAGCCTGCTTCAGCATCACCACAAACATTGGCCTGCTCATGTCTCTGTCCTTCTGTCTCTGTATGTCTTGTCTGTATGCAATTTGTCTCCCTCCCTCTCTCAAATACTCACAATTATACACACGAAAACCATCATACATTAACTACCACACTTCCATGTAAATTCCCCCCCCCCCCCCCTCTCTCTCACACACACTGAGACACACACACACACACACACACACACTGAGACACACACACACACACTGAGACACACACACACACTGAGATACACACACACACATACACACACACATGCACGCACACACACACACACACACACACACACACACACTGAGACACACACACACACACACACACACTGAGACACACACACACACACACACACACACACACACTGAGACACACACACACACACACACACACTGAGACACACACACACACTCACACACACACACACACACTGAGACACACACACACACACACACACACTGAGACACACACACGCACATAACACACATACACACTCACACACACACAAACACACACACTGAGACACACACACCCACACACTGAGACACACACACACACACATAACACACATACACACACACACACACTCACACTGAGACACACACACATAACACACACAACACACATACTTTCTGCAGTTTTTCCAACAACACCATCGACACATCCATCTCCAGGGTTGTCATGTCATTTACGTCTGCTTGGTCTTCAGAAGTTTCAAACTTGCATCCTTTCTTACTCTTAGGTGACAATGAATAAGTTCTCATGAAACAGTCCCACGTTGGAAGGTATTTGAATTGCGGATTTCTTTGATTGTTTGTCTTCCCAGTTCGACATTTCCTGTGTGACACTTTCAGTGTCATGTTTGCTGAGTACTCCAGCACCCAAGTTTCTAACACAGAACTGTACATCCTTCCAGAGAGGGGCAGAGGAAAGGGCTCTGTTCTGCATAAGGAACAAGAGACGTAAAGAGGTACAGGTATTAATTTCACGCAGCAACTCACCATCCATGGCTGTGTCTCAAACCACTTTCCCTTTCATCCCCCGATCCTTATGCCATTTGTTCCATCCTTGACCAACAAAAAACGAAGAAAGGTGCCATGTTTGCCATTTCCCACAGGACCACAGACTTACTCGGAGCAGGAAGGTGAGGCGGGAGTTCCTGTACTGCACATACTGGTTCTTGTCCTTGGCCTTCTTCACCAGAGACCGGATGACAGTGCCCAGCACTGACAGGGACTTGTTGATGCTCCCGGCCTCCTGCAAGAAACCAAGATTCAAATGAGAGGTATGAAATTACGTATAAGGAGAGAAGAGTCTTATATCACAATAAATGAATGAATGAATGAATGAATGAATGAATGATTTTTTATGGCGTATTAGCCTTTTAAGGCCATGTAAGGCAACACACCACCAAAATCACCAGAGCTGGTTAGAGTGATGGCAAGTCTAGTCATGGTTTCCATAGTTCATCTTTTACAAATCTCTTAGGGAGAAAAGGTGGGTCTATTCTTACCCCCAACCCATAGGGGGTCTCTTCTTACCCCCAACCCATAGGGGGAGTCCACATTACTTCAAATGCCCAATCACATAATTAAACAAATTAAAAACTGAAACTATCTGATCTCGAGTGTGCAGTTTGGTACTGAACACAAATATTGATATCACATATGAAACTCTAAATCAATCTGCCAATCTTACTGTCATCGCTGATATTTGTATGCAGACAACCACACACTTTTGCAACACTCCTAGAGACAGTGGGAAGCCCTGCTGTGACCACTGACCTTGAGCCTCACGTCCACTGTGTTGGCGTCCTTCTGTCTCTCACTGCCAGCCAAGTCCACAAGATTCAGTCGAGATGCCCTCACATTCTGAATGCCACCCTTCTCCTCCTGAAAGCAAAATGAATGCATGAATGAATGAATGAATGTATGCATGAATGAATGAATGGAGTTTTACTGCCTATCAGCCTTTGTAAGACCAATGACAATAAAATCAGTCAAGTTGGTGGGAGCAAGAGCAAATCATATTTTGATTTCCCATGTTAGCTGCATTTTACATATCTTTTAGGGCGGTGTGGGTCTACTTGTACCATCAACCCATGGGGATCGAAAGAATAACAGCTAAGATTGAAAGCACAACCATGCTATCCATCAGATCAATGAAACTTGTAAGCACCAACGCAGCTGTATCACACTCTTTCTAAAACTGTCTTTCAAAGGAATATCAAACTGAACATGCTCAGTTGGTATTGTAGATTTTTGCAACTGAATCTCAACAATTAACACAGACAGGCAGGCTAGAAGTCCGAGATGGCATACAAAGAAAGATGGACTACAATTCATCGCAGCTGCATTTGTGTGCATTGCGCGTGAATGTTTAATGCACCTGAGTGCATCCCTAAGTGAGCCTCTGCATGTGCTAATCGCTATAATAGTTTTCAGTGGCTGGTTCATGTGCACATATTTCTAAATAACTGGTTCATAACAAACTTGAATGATAAAATGTTGAATCAAGTGAAAATTATTAGACATTTTCATTAACTGCCACAGCAGTGAAATCAGTGGCGGCCACCTTGGGTTTCCTTTTTTATAACAACTCCACTACAAAGGGGAGGCAACATTTAAAGAGGACCATACAATTACCTCCCCTGGTTGCCGATTTGATACTTGCCTTTGACTCGATGGTGAGAGTGAAGATGGCGTGACTTCTGGAACTCTCTCGATTCATGGATGTTGCAGCAATCCTGCGGTTCATCCAGCCCTGGCGCAGCACCTGTAAAAATACCAATGGTTAGAAGAACATCCCACTACCAACAAAGTGGCCACCACCATTTTTCATTTAGAAAATCCCTGGTGAGCTGAATTCCACAGTTGATTAGCCTACATAAATGTTTCATTATAGAGGCAAACCATCCAAAACGATTACACGATGCAGATACATATGAAGAAGTAGGCACAGAAAATATCCTTTCTTATCCCTATCTACAAATGGTTCACATGACATTAAGGAATGACTACTGTCAGGGAAATCAGTTATCACTTGGCCTATCATTCTACTGGGAAAGACTACCCAGAGGTGCACATGAAATGATTCAACTGAGAGAACAAGTCTGGCAAGAGCAGTAGTGTCTTCAAACTACTAAACTACCGTAGTGCTTGTCCCACCCTACAAACCTGGTAGGCTTCAAAGGGCGTTGTCACGGTAACCTCCTTGAGGCCGTCCACATAGACACCGTGTTTGATGGATTCTCGGACCTGCAGACCGGTGGAGGTGGTGTCAAGGAGGTCGTAGACAGACTCCTGGTACAGCTCCAGGAAGGAACACTTGGTCAGGAACTGCTTCCGCTCCCCATGCTGCAAGAATAAATGAATGAATGAATGAATGAATGAATGAATGAATGAATGAATGAATGAGTGAATGTGAATGGATGAGTGAATGAATGAATGAATGAATGAATGAATGAATGAATGAATGAATGAATGTGAATGGATGAGTGAATGAATGAGTGAATGAATGAATGAAAGAATGAATGAATGAATGGAGTTTTACAGCCTTTCAGCCTATGTAGGCTATGTAAGGCCACTGACTATAAAATTGACTAGAGCTGGTAAGAGCAGGTTAAGTATTGTTTGCCCTTCGCCTCTCAAGAAAGGATTAGGGAGATGTGGTGGGTCCCTTCTTACCCCCAACCCACAGGGGGTCTCTTCTTACCCCCAACCCACAGGGGGTCTCTTCTTACCCCCAACCCACAGGGGGTCTCTTCTTACCCCCAACCCACAGGGGGTCTCTTCTTACCCCCAACCCACAGGGGGTCTCTTCTTACCCCCAACCCACAGGGGGTCTCTTCTTACCCCCAACCCACAGGGGGTCTCTTCTTACCCCCAACCCACAGGGGGTCTCTTCTTACCCCCAACCCACAGGGGGTCTCTTCTTACCCCCAACCCACAGGGGGTCTCTTCTTACCCCCAACCCAGAGAGACTGCAGGGCAGAAGAAGAGATACAGGGGTACTGTGAAAATATGGTGCAGAGTTTTTTTCAATAATTCCCTTGAGAGATCTGACAACTACAGTGTGATAGACAGATGATACCATTTGAAACAGGGAGGTGCTCAGAGGGAATGAACGCGACTAATGAGTTGAAGTAAAGAGTGGAGTCATTCGAAGTGCGATGTTCCAAACTGAAAACTGACAAATTCTTGATAATCTTGAATCCAAGTTTGCGGAGAAACCCAAAGAGAGGGACATCTTCACTCTCCATTTTTCAAAGGATGCACATCTGCATCCCTTCAGAAATGGACCATGAACATTTCTTAGTGTTTCTCCCACTCCAGCGGAAGCAGTCGCAATTTGAGGACCTCTCTTGCGAGAGTGCATTGTGTGATCAACTATTTTGACAAACACATCATTTTCTCATGTTTTATTGGGCAAGGTAGCTGTACTTTTTCAACAACAGTGCACGGAAATTGGATGCTGGGGTCCAGTCCCTGCTTCGGACGACCTGCCTGCCATTTTCCAACCGTGAAAACAAGCCACCCAAGAAGTCTGGCAATGGCAACGATGCATTTTCTAAGACATTTCATGAGCAACAAGAAGGGCAAAACCCATACGACTCACAAGCTTGACCTTGACATTTACATGACCTTTACATGACCTTGACCTTCAGGTGACCTTCAAGGCCAAGGTCAAACAACTAAACCTAGCAATGAAATAGTACACTAAGAAATGCTTTACACATTTATTATACCAAAATACATGTGGCCTTGACTCAAGGTCAAGGTCATCCAAGGTCATGCAACACAAAGCTGTTATTTCAAGACATAGGAAACACAATGGTGCTTATTGGCACTTTCTACCATGAGATATGGTCACTTTTAGTGGTTCACTACCCCATTTTGGTCACATTTCATAAGGGTCAAAGTGACCTTGACCTTGATGATATGTGACCAAATGTGTCTCTTGATGAAAGTATAACATGTGCCCCACATAATTATTAAGTTTGAAACATTTATCTTCCATAGTTCAGGGTCAAGGTCACTTCAAAATATGTACACAATCCAACTTTGAAGAGCTCCTGTGACCTTGACCTTAAATCAAGGTATGTCAAACTGGTGTCAAAAGATAGGGCTTACTTTGCCCTATATACCATATATAGGTCAGGTATCCAATCTCAAAATCTTCAGAGAAAATGGAGAAAATGTGAAAAATGGCTGTTTTTTAGACAACATTTATGGCCCCTGCGACCTTGACCTTGAAGCAAGGTTAAGTCACTATGTGTGTTTTTTGAGGTCTTGTCATCATACACCATCATGCCACATTTGGTATTGATAGACTTAATAGTCTCTGAGAAAATTCCAACGTTAAAGTTTTCGGACGCCCGGACCGGACGCCCGGACGGACGAAACGGGTGAGTACATAGACTCACTTTTGCTTCGCATGTGAGTCAAAAATGCATTCTCAGCCTCGCACTCTCAAGTAAATACTTTGCATTTGTCTGAAGCTTACCAATTCATGCTCACGTCCGATCATGTTGAACAAATGCTCAAAACTCCTGGGAATGATTCCCCTGAGTTCATGCTGGAAGTTGTCTGCATCTTCAGATGGACCTGTAAAAAAAAGATAAGCACTTATAAATCATTGGAGGAATCAAGAGCAATTCATCAGGATAGCATGTTCTATGTGAAGGCACATGTCTTATGTGAAGGCAGGCATAATACTGATAATTCAATCCAGTATTCCCTTTATCCTCTGCCATCAAACTATAATCTTGAACCAACAATTTTAATATAAAAAAAATACATTCACTCCTGTGTGGAATTTCTATTTCATGATTCACACATAAATAACAAATATGTACCTCTCCCATTACCAACTCTTTGGAAGAATAAAAGTTGATCACATTATGTACTTGTAAACATATGTAATGTATCATAATGAGCAATTCCTAGTATCTACTGATTGCAAAAATTCAGGAAATTTAAAAGCATCATAATATATTGAATGTCTTTCATGAACCCATTTCATTCTTCTTGTTTTCCTCCTTACCCAACATGGTGAAGGTTTTTCCAGACCCAGTCTGCCCACTGAAAGGTAAAGGAGAAAATGCAGATGTGGATCATTTCAAAACAAAACACTTTTGTCAGAAAACAAATAAAAATAAGGTCATTTAGTATCAAACACCCATCAAAATACTCAATAACACAACTCTTAAGTGGCTGTGTAAGAAGGGTCCCGATTAATATCTTTTCCACCCACCTATCACTCCCTTTCCTACAGACTCCAAATATGCAAAAATTGCTTGGTGTTTACCATATGGTGGTAACCACTAAATATGCAAAATTTGCATCATGTAGCCACCAGACACCCTCTTAATTGGATCCTGTGGACAGAGAATGTGCATGTGTATTTTGTACTGTTCCCTGCCATGAATTGATACATGTTAATCAGTGATCAATACCATTTTGAGACTGCAACTGCAAGCATTTCTACATAGATAGCCATTAACGCTGTCATATCTTATACTAGGTATAGCATCAGAAAAATCCACTTACTATGCGAATATGGCTCCTTTGTTGCCACCAAGAGAGCTTTCAGTCCACTTACTATGCAAATATATTGTTCCACTGTAGCCACCAAGAGAGCTTTCAATCCATTTACTATGCAAATATATTGTTCCACTGTAGCCACCAAGAGAGCTCTCAGTCCACTTACTATGCAAATGTGGTTCCACTGTAGCCACCAAGACAGCTTTCGATCCATTTACTATGCAAATATGGTTCCATTGTAGCCATCAACACAGCTTTCAATCCACTTACTATGCAAATGTGGTTCCACTGTAGCCATCAACACAGCTTTCAATCCACTTACTATGCAAATGTGGTTTCACTGTAGCCACCAAGACAGCTTTCGATCCATTTACTATGCAAATGTGGTTCCACTGTAGCCACCAAGACAGCTTTCAATCCACTTACTATGCAAATATGGTTCCATTGTAGCCACCAAGACAGCTTTCAATCCACTTACTATGCAAATGTGGTTCCACTGTAGCCACCAAGACAGCTTTCAATCCACTTACTATGCAAATATGGTTCCACTGTAGCCACCAAGACAGCTTTCGATCCATTTACTATGCAAATGTGGTTCCACTGTAGCCACCAAGACAGCTTTCAGTCCACTTACTATGCAAATATTATTCCACTGTGGCCACCAAGAGAGTTTTCAGTCCACTTACTATGCAAATATTATTCCACTGTGGTCATCCAGACAGTTTTCAATCCACTTACTATGCAAATATGGTTCCATTGTAGCCATCAACACAGCTTTCAATCCACTTACTATGCAAATATGGTTTCACTGTAGCCACCAAAAGAGCTCTCAGTCCACTTACTATGCAAATATGGTTTCACTGTAGCCACCAAGAGAGCTTTCAGTCCACTTACTATGCAAATATGGTTCCGTTGTAGCCATCAAGGCAGCTTTCAATCAGCCTCTTGGCTACTGTTGAAAAAATGGTCTCCTGAAAGAAAATAGTGTGTACATTATAAAGACAGCAGGGGAAAAAATTGGCAAAACTACCTTATAAATAGTAAATTACTAAACAGTTTGAAATGATAAGATCACTCTTTTCAAATATATTGTAAAAAGACAATGCACATATTTTTTTATATCAATGAGACACCTTTCATATCAGTACTAGTCCTTGAATTCAAATGCAACTACCAAAGGTTGGTACAATGTAAAACACTAACAGAGGTACAGACCATGGAGCATATTTTGAGAACAGTTGACTGATCATCAACAGTGCAGGAGTCCAGGGGAGCCAATCATCATCTTATCCAAAGAAAGATCTTCTTGTCAGAAGAAACATGTTATAAGGGCCAGGTGTTGATTTTATGTTCAGTTGACCAATGTGTGCAGTGATGTTTCTTGGGGTTGATACCAGGTTTGTCAACCACTTTACTGAACCGGGGTTGGGCTACATCTTCCGAGATTAATTTAACACAAGTATGGAACTAAAACTTCTGACTCTGTCCCAGTGACCCCTGGTGGCCTCTTGGGGCCAGCCACCCCAGGCTGAGCTACTGGTGCAGACTCTGGAGGTCCAGCCGCCAGTGCTGGCAGCCAATGAGAGGGGCATGAGACTGCTCCAGATGTGTGCTGCATGAGCTGGACACAAACCCCCCAAAGTGCCTACCTGTGTAGTGACTTCTACCACCCCAAAATGCCTACCTGTGTAGTGACCTACCACCCCAAAGTGCCTACCTGTGTAGTGACTTCTACCACCCCAAAATGCCTACCTGTGTAGTGACTTCTGCCACATGGTCGAATGTGAAGACACGGGGAGGGTTGGATTGCAGAATTATCTCCCTTCTCTCAGTGTCGGCATTCACCACCCTTGTGCAGACGAAGTCTTCTGTCTCTTCCGGTCTCACCCGGACGAAGACCCTGATGGCATCCCCCTCCCTGGACATGGAAAACCAATGCAAACTTTTGATGAGAACAACATCAGAAGAGAAATTTCTTATACAGAGCTGAAAATGTAATAATTTTTGTTGTTAAAAATATTTTTCATTACTTCGTGCATGGGCCAAATTTGTGATCTCACCTTTTAATGTCTGAATGCTTCAACTATTGAATTACTGAGACCTGTCCAAAATTCTATAAAAAAAGCAATCTGAATAATGCCGTTTACTTCTCAAGGAGACTGGTACAAAAGATTGCATTTTCTTTAAACTTTTAACTCATGTGTAGAGTACTCAAACAACAATGCTATTTCCCTGTCATCAGGTGCTCTAAGTATCATTACATATATGCATTCATAAATGCTAATAGTAATACCGAGATCTTTTCTTTACTTTCTTTAACAAGTACATGTCAGTCTTCCCCACCCCCACCCCCAATAAAACACACACAAAACCCCACACAAAAAACCCATAGAAATACTCCACACACAGTAATCAAGAATGCCCCATAATAAATAAATTTTAGAAAGGGTTAGAAAAAACTTTAAAATTACAAGGTTTTTAAAACATCTAACTGCCAGCAACCTTAGTTTAAAAAAAAAGCACAAATACATATATAGGTTTTCATTTTAGTCACCTGTATGATGTATCACAAAGACAAAGGTTAAATCACAACGGGGCAAAATTTCTACAAAAGTTTTTCAGGCACAGAGGTGATGCAGGGTTTTGGGGGAAATATTTGGGCAGTCATTATTTCATCAATCTTTGTAACAAATGTCTTTGAAAATGAAATTCTGCTTGTGATGTTGAAACAAGCAATTTTAAACAAAACCTTATAAATATATTTCAAAAGTACTTACCCAACATTTTCTGCCAATGATAGATCTGAAAGGTAAAATTGCCATTTAATGCAAAGAAACATGATCTTCTCAAATTGTTCATTGCATTGGAATTCCATTCTTCTGTGTATCATGAAAGCAACATGGCACTGTTGATAATGTATTTGGCAGTAGAAAAAGGAATACAAATTATGCCTTTATGCATTTATGGCCAACAAGAAGTTGTGGTTAAAATGACATGGCCAAATATAATATATTGGTGGGTAGGCCTGACCTTTTTTCTCTCTCTCTCCTTAAGGAGGCTAGATTGCTACTGCATATGAGTTGTTCTCCTGAGTTCGTGACTGGATGGGGGTGCTCTATTAAAGTTTCTTATAACCAGCTACTTTTTAGTTTTAGGCAAAGAAACATTGCATCAGGAGGTTATACATATGTCCAAGAAACACCATGAGCAGTGGGATTTGATGAAAGTAAAGTTTGTGCATGTTAGAGTAATAAATAATGTAAAATTGCCATCAAAATGGCAGCCAAAAAGTGGAACGGCTGACCCAACACGCTCCACAAACTATCTGCAGCAAAGTATGCCATTGGTGTTTTAAAATTCTGCTGTGAATCTGTTAATTAAAGTTTTTTTTAGCTTTTCCCAGCAAGAAAACCATGATTTCACAATAACAGTACACGAAAATCGACTTCAAAAACAGGGTAACGCACGCTTCATGCGAGGTCACAAGTGGACTTGCTTTTTTTCACAAGCCGCTTCCTCCCGAACGCATTCAACACACATGGCTAGGTTTTAAAATCAAAAGTACTGATTCAATAGATCAAACTCACACAGAAAACATTAGCATTTTGTGTGCGATGTTAAAAAAAAGTTTTTTCCTTCAATAAAGTCATAGATGAAGCATGCGTTACCTTGAATTTAAATCTAAAACTGCAAACGTGAATCTGTCGTCTGTTTTCAAAAAAGTGTACTACTGCTGCTGCTTTTTTGGTTACATTCTCTGATACTGTAATGACTAAGCTGTCCAAAAATGACATTAAGAATTGCTAAAGTGAATGTTTAAATTTTTGTCCATTTTCATGGTTTGTCACGAACTCGGGAGAACAACTCATATATATATTAGTGTTTGTGTACGCCCATGAATTAAGAAATGCCGTGTATGCAGTAGGTTAATTTCAACTTAAATAAAAATGTCACCTACACTGCAAACACTGGGTTGTGTGCGTGTTTGTGTGTGTGTGTGTGTGTGTGTGTGTGTGTGAGAGTGTTTGTGTGGGTATATTAATTTAACTTAAATGGTGCTCACGGGGAAGATGGGACAGCATGCATTTTGTTGTTTACCTTCTTTTTCCTTCTAAGTTTTATCCTTTTTTCACAATTGGAAAAAAAATAAAAGGGTCAGCAGGAAAAAATATTGGGTTGGGTTAGTCAGGTTACAATAACCACAACTTTTTATTGGGGGGTGAGTGGGGGTGGGGTGAGTGGGGGTGGGGTGAGTGGGGGTGGGGTGAGTGGGGGTGGGGTGAGTGGGGGTGGGGTGAGTGGGGGTGGGGTGAGTGGGGGTGGGGTGAGTGGGGGTGGGGTGAGTGGGGGTGGGGTGGGTCAATTGCAGACTTGTCATCAAGGAGTGATAAAAGCCCCCTTTTGGATAATCCAAGACATTTGACCAATGAGCACCAAGGGTCACAATAGTTGGGCAAAGTTCTCAACGGGATCCAATCATGATTTCTTACAATCGTCGCAATAGGTGAGCCCCTCCTCTTTACCTCTACGAGTTCTCTATACAGTACTCTCAGGTACCTATCGGCGCGAAAGTTTCGTTCGTTTTTCTGCCCCATGGCCCGCGATGAATGTAGACCAAAAAACAAAGAACTGGCATGTTGTGCAAAGAACTCGATCTCTACCGTAACTAAGCCAGGATTGCTGTTGAAATCCTGCCACATATCTGCAACTTATGAGCCAATGCAGAGAATTTACAAGAGAATATTGTAATCTTAAAATCGGAACTGGCTTTGCAACTATGATCCGCAATGACAAACGCATGCAGTTATAGTACTTAAACTATTAATATTATAGCATCAGCATCAGTTTCACTAAATGTCAGCATGGATGAGAAATCAATAAATCAGCGCGCGTAAAGTACATTCTACAGTAAGCACCACGCCAAGATGAGGACAGTGTCGGAGTTCATTACATGCAGCAATGTCATTTCTCCATCGTGTGCGATCACGCAGCGAGTCATTTTTGGGGCGAGGTTAGAGAGCTAGGTGTCTTAGGGACAGAGCTAGGTGAGTGCATTCGATGACGACGAGTCGATATCGAGTGCTTTGCACAGGAAAAGTAACCTGTAAAACCATCGTGCAAACAATTCTTATGCCTTTCCGGCATCATGATGAGAACGGACTGCCGAAAAATCACGTACCACTCATGTTGACTTGTATTCCATCCGATAACAACTGTGCAAAGAAAGGAATGAGTAGCTCGTATTGAAGTTACCGCGCACGCAAAATTCAAA
>JAWQFJ010021547.1:0-30000 GCA_034096865.1 Theodoxus fluviatilis
TCTGGCAGTAGAGACTGGGATGTCTGGCAGTAGAGACTGGGATGTCTGGCAATAGAGGCATTGGGATGTCTGGCAGTAGAGACTGGGATGTCTGGCAGTAGACACTGGGATGTCTGGCAGTAGAGACACTGGGATGTCTGGCAGTAGAGACTGGGATGTCTGGCAGTAGAGACACTGGGATGTCTGGCAGTAGAGACTGGGATGTCTGGCAGTAGACACTGGGATGTCTGGCAGTACAAATACTTGGATGTCTGGCAGTAGACACTGGGATGTCTGGCAGTAGACACTGGGATGTCTGGCTGTAGACACTGAGATGTCTGGCAGTAGAGACTGGGATGTCTGGCAGTAGAGACACTTGGATGTCTGGCAGTAGAGACTGGGATGTCTGGTAGTAGAGACTGGGATGTCTGGCAGTAGAGACACTGGGATGTCTGGCAGTAGACACTGGGATGTCTGGCAGTAGAGACACTGGGATGTCTGGCAGTAGACACTGGGATGTCTGGCAGTAGAGACTGGGATGTCTGGCAGTAGAGACTGGGATGTCTGGCAGTAGAGACACTGGGATGTCTGGCAGTAGACACTGGGATGTCTGGCAGTAGAGACTGGGATGTCTGGCAGTAGAGACACTGGGATGTCTGGCAGTAGAGACTGGGATGTCTGGCAGTAGACACTGGGATGTCTGGCAGTAGAGACACTGGGATGTCTGGCAGTAGAGACACTGGGAAGTCTGGCAGTAGACACTGGGATGTCTGGCAGTAGACACTGGGATGTCTGGCAGTACAGATACTTGGATGTCTGGCAGTAGACACTGGGATGTCTGGCAGTAGACACTGGGATGTCTGGCAGTAGAGACACTTGGATGTCTGGCAGTAGAGACTGGGATGTCTGGCAGTAGACACTGGGATGTCTGGCAGTAGAGACACTTGGATGTCTGGCAGTAGAGACACTTGGATGTCTGGCAGTAGACACTGGGATGTCTGGCAGTAGACACTGGGATGTCTGGCAGTATAGACACTGGGAAATCTGGCAGTAGACACTGGGATGTCTGGCAGTAGAGATACTTGGATGTCTGGCAGTAGAGATACTGGAATGTCTATCAGGATGTGTGTGTAATTATCTCCTTAAATAGGTAATGTTTTCCCTTTGTTTGTTCGTTCATCATCCGGCCCCCAAAAATGGAAGAGTTCAGCACGGGTTCAAATGAAATTTGGTGCAGGGTCAGGATTTCACCCAGGGAACAATACCTACAATTTGAGGTTATCTGTGTCTGTTTTTGGAATTGAAGCTATTAATAGAAATCGTATCGCGCATCGCGAAGTTGGTGATGTGAAACTGTAGATTGCGCCAGCGTATGCGTTCTTCGCTCTGAGACCGCTAGCAGCGCTAAAATGTACTAAACTTCGTGGCGTCTGGTCTGGCTAGCAGAACAACCTGCCTGAATTAAACATGATCAGTATATTGCATTGTGGACGATATCCGGTATCTATTAGAACTGGAACCAAAAAGAGAAGTTCTGGTTTTCCTGGCGGGAGATTGCACTCTCAGAGCGCTCTAGCTACTCAAGCCGATGCAGTTACGAGGTCCTCGTTATCCAGAATCTGCAGGTCGCGCCCTGGAAATCTTTGCATGAAGTGCCAGCGCGCTCTCAGGCCTTGAACTGTAGAACCTTACATGCACAAACGGTCACCCTAATTGCGTATTACTCACAGTTTACCAGGATTCGCTCTCTCAGTTTGGACTTTGTGGCGAGTTCAGGCCTCAGGCTGCCAGTCGTAGACAACTCCCAGGAGACTTTACTGCCAGGCTGCACGGGAAATAAGCGGAGGGAGACGGCACTGGTCCTTCACACAAAGCGCGTCCCTAAATCTGCAGCGCGGAGCGACTGTCATGGAGAGAGGCAGGGTGGCTGGCGGCCAACGGCTGCAGAGACTGGGTATGGGATGCGGAAGTGGCTGGGTGTGGGATGCGGAAGAGGCTGGCCGTACATCAGCCTTATTCCAGACACCTATAAGTCTTTGCAAGAGATCTATTCCTCCCCAGACAGCCCAGCGCGTCTGATGAGTGAGAAATGTCCACCGCTTCTCCAGTTAGGTCCAAGGAATGCAGCGCGGGGAAGCACGGGCAGTCTGTTGAGGCGCATCTCTCTTGACCCAGGAGTCTCTCGAGACCGTTTTGGCTGCCTTGGCTTCTGTCAGTGCTGCAACAGCCTTTCTCACCTCTCCCTCTACACCGCGGCCTCGTCCTCTGGGGTGCGTTGGCACCGAGGTTGTTGATGGCCTCTCGCTGCCAGCAAAGACGTCCTCTCTGTGGGGAGCACCGTAAGCAGCCTGCCTCTCTTTCAGGCTTTGGTGGCTTTTTCTGAATGGTCATCTAACACAGCAGCTTTTCGTAATTGTTGCCGTGGTCACGGTGATGCTGTAAACTTGAGTAGTGGCCTTTTCTGAACGGTCGTTTTCCACAGTAGCTGTTAATAATGACGTTGGTGGCCATGGTGATAGTGTTAGCTTGAGCGATACTCTTCCTAAATGGTGATTTCACACAGCAGCTTTTCGTAATTGTTTCAGTGGTCATGGTGGTGCTGTTACCTTGAGTAGTGGTTTTTCCTCAGGGAACGGGTTCACGAACAAGAAAAATGGACATTGAGCCTCTCAGATTCCCACCACCCGCTGTGTCAGCGGACTTGACAGGAACAGGCACAGCTTGGTGGAAAGTGGAAGAGTGAATACAGGACTTCCTGACCTGGCACGGCGTGACGCGCCGTGACGTGACGTAATATGACGCGACGTGACGTGACGTAATATGACGCGACGTGACGCGACGTGACGTGATATGACGTGGCGTAATTTTACCCAACGTGACGTAATTTGACGCGACGTGACGTAACTTGACGCGACGTGAGGTGACGTAATATGGCGCGATGTGACATAATTTGACGCGACGAGACGTGATTTGACGCAACGTGACTTATTGTGACGCGACGTGACGGGATTTGACGCGACGTGACGTGACGCACGCGACGCGACGTAACGCATGACCAGCAAGATAAAGACAGGTCTTAAAAGGCGTTGGTGTTTGTTATGTCGTCCGTGAAATGTCATGAGTTTAATCTTCACACAGCCATTATCACCTTTCCCCTTTGCTGTCCGTGAGACGTCTGCCTGCCCGTCTGATGTCTGATTGTCTGTGTGGTGACAGACTGTCAGTGTGATGTCTGACCGTCTGGGGTCTGCCTGTCCGTGTGGCATCTTCCTGTCCGTGTGGTGGCTGTAGGTGAGGGTACCGCCTGGCTGACTCCAGTGACAGAGACCACACTGACTACACCTGAAGGCCGGGCAGGGACGCTCAGGCCTGGATAAGTCAGGCAGGCGGCGATCAATATCGCACCGCAAACACGCTCCCAGGAGGGCGAAAATGCGATAAATTATTTTCACTTAACCATAAACACGGCCGTCATAACGGCACGGGGACTAGAGCCCCAGAGAGGGGGGGGGGAGGGGGGGAGGGGGGGAGGGGGGGGGGAATGGGGGGGAGGGGGGGGAATGGGGGGGAGGGGGGAAATGGGGGGGGAGGGGGGGAGGGGGCAATCGATGCACGTCATCAGCCGGAGTGAAGCAGGGACGAGATGTAGGGGGCGCTGACAGCGGCAGGTTTCCGGGAACCACGTGACCAGGGGACAAGGAGGTAACGCAGTCACTGCTGCAAGGAGACGGAGCAAGGTACAGCCTCGCTTTCGCTCCGCAACACTGCTTCCGTTCCTTCCTGATCTTCACCAGGGCTGGCGTCAGCCACCATGAATGTGAAGCAGGCTCACCCTTATAGACTCAATGTACTGTGGTCTTCTTCTTCTTCTTCTTCTTCTTCTTCTTCTTCTTCTTCTTCTTCTTCTTCTTCTTCTTCTTCTTCTTCTTCTTCTTCTTCTTCTTCTTCTTCTTCTTCTTCTTCTTCTTCTTCTTCTTCTTCTTCTTCTTCTTCTTCTTCTTCTTCTTCTTGATGTGCGACCTGACACGTGGCATGACCTAACCTGGAATGCTTACAATTCAGCTTTCCGCATCGTCAGAGAAACAAGAGTTGAAGACATTGAAAGAAGCAAGGTGTCGGTCTCTAAAAGTTTGGCAAAGAGAGAGAGAGAGAGAGAGAGAGAGAGAGAGAGAGAGAGAGAGAGGGGGGGTGGGGGTGGGTGGGTAGGCAGGTAGGCAAGCATACAAGCAGGCATACAGGAAGGCATCCAGGCAGGCAAACAGACATACACACACACACACACACACACACACACACTGAAAGACAGAAAGACAGACAGACAGACAGACAGACAGACAGACAGACAGACAGACAGACAGACAGAAAGACAGACAGACGGACGGACGGACGGACGGACAGACAGACCGACAGACAGAGGGAGACAGACAGAGGGAGACAGACAGAGGGAGACAGACAGACCGACAGACAGAGGGAGACAGACAGAGGGAGACAGACAGAGGGAGACAGACAGAGGGAGACAGACAGAGGGAGACAGACAGAGGGAGACAGACCGACAGACAGACCGACCGACAGACAGACAGACAGACAGACCGACAAACAGTGGGAGACAGACAGACAGACAGACAGAGGGAGACAGACAGAGGGAGCCAGACAGAGAGACCAGACAGACAGACCAGACAGAGAGACCAGACAGAGAGACCAGACAGAGAGACCAGACAGAGAGACCAGACAGAGAGACCAGACAGAGAGACCAGACAGAGAGACCAGACAGACAGACCAGACAGACAGACCAGACAGACAGACAGAGAGACCAGACAGAGAGACCAGACAGAGAGACAGACAGACAGACCAGACAGAGAGACCAGACAGACAGACGAGACAGACAGACAGACAGAGGGAGACAGACAGAGGGAGACAGACAGACAGACAGACAGAGGGAGACAGACAGAGGGAGACAGACAGACAGAGGGAGACAGACAGAGGGAGACAGACAGACAGACAGACAGACAGAGGGAGACAGACAGAGGGAGACAGACACAGGGAGACAGTCAGAGGGAGACAGACAGAGGGAGACAGACAGAGGGAGACAGACAGACAGACAGACAGACAGAGGGAGACAGACAGAGGGAGACAGACAGAGGGAGACAGACAGACCGACAGACAGAGGGAGACAGACAGAGGGAGACAGACAGAGGGAGACAGACAGAGAGAGACAGACAGAGGGAGACAGACAGACAGACAGAGGGAGACAGACAGAGGGAGACAGACAGAGGGAGACAGACAGAGGGAGACAGACAGACAGACAGAGGGAGACAGACAGAGGGAGACAGACAGACAGACAGACAGACAGACAGACAGACAGAGGGAGACAGACAGAGGGAGACAGACAGAGGGAGACAGACAGACAGACAGACAGACAGACAGACAGACAGACAGACAGACAGACAGACAGACAGACAGACAGACAGACAGACAGACAGAGGGAGACAGACAGAGGGAGACAGACAAAGGGAGACAGACAGAGGGAGACAGACAGAGGGAGACAGACAGAGGGAGACAGACAGAGGGAGACAGACAGACAGACAGAGGGAGACAGACAGAGGGAGACAGACAGACAGACAGAGGGAGACAGACAGACAGACAGACAGAGGGAGACAGACAGAGGGAGACAGACAGAGGGAGACAGACAGAGGGAGACAGACAGACAGACAGACAGAGGGAGACAGACAGAGGGAGACAGACAGAGGGAGACAGACAGAGGCAGACAGACAGAGGGAGACAGACAGAGGCAGACAGACAGAGGGAGACAGACAGAGGGAGACAGACAGAGGGAGACAGACAGAGGGAGACAGACAGACAGACAGACAGACAGAGGGAGACAGACAGACAGACAGACCGACAGACAGACAGAGGGAGACAGACAGACAGACAGACAGAGGGAGATAGACAGAGGGAGACAGACAGACAGACAGACAGAGGGAGACAGACAGAGGGAGACAGACAGACAGACAGACAGACAGACAGAGGGAGACAGACAGAGGGAGACAGACAGAGGGAGACAGACAGACAGACAGACAGAGGGAGACAGACAGAGGGAGACAGACAGAGGGAGACAGACAGAGGGAGACAGACAGACAGAGGGAGACAGACAGAGGGAGACAGACAGAGGGAGACAGACAGAGGGAGACAGAGGGAGACAGACAGAGGGAGACAGACAGAGGGAGACAGACAGAGGGAGACAGACAGAGAGAGACAGACAGAGGGAGACAGACAGAGGGAGACAGACAGAGGGAGACAGACAGACAGACAGACAGAGGGAGACAGACCTGCTTGGTGTTGAGGTAGAGGATGGAGCAGGGCAACACGGCCATGCCTCCCTGGCGGACGGTGACGTTGGTGGGGGAGGACAGGAACTCGGGCTCGCGGTCAGGCCCACCGTCATCACCGCACACTGCAGCAGAGAGAAGTTCCGTCATTGCAGTCGTGTGGTCACAGCCAGGAGTCACAGACAGTGGTCACAGACAGTGGTCACAGCCAGGAGTCACAGACAGTGGTCACAGACTGTGGTCACAGCCAGGAGTCACAGACAGTGATCAGAGGTCACAGCCACTGATCACAGACAGTGCTGACAGACAGTGGTCACAGACATTGCTCACAGACAACAGACTGTGGTTACAGATATTGCTCACAGACAACAGTGGTCACAGACAGTGGTCACAGACATTGCTCACAGACAACAGACAGTGGTCACAGACAGTGGTCACAGACAGTGGTCACAGACAGCAGACAGCCACAGTAAAGTCACAGACAGTGCTCACAAACATTGCTTACAGACAGTACTCACAGACAGTAAAGTCACAGACATTGCTCACAGACATTGTTCACAGACATTGCTCACAGACAGTAAAGTCACAGACATTGCTCACAGACAGTACTCACAGACAGTAAAGCCACATACATTGCTCACAGACATTGCTCACAGACAGTAAAGTCACAGACAAAAGACTGTGGTCACAGACAGCAGGCAGTCACAAACAGGAGAGTAACAGACATCAGTAACCGACAGAAGGCAGTTACAAACAGGAGAGTAACAGACAGCAGTAACAAAAGACAGTCACAGACTGCAGACAACCACAGCAGCAAACAGTCACACAGGAAGGACAGTCTCTAGCGAGCAGTCTCTGTGTCTAGTACTGACAGATCCGTTCATGTACGTCCCAACACGCGACTCCCTGTCTTTGTCGAGACCTACCCCTGTTCACCGGCCCCACCCCGCTGTGGTGCGCCTGGCCCAGACTGGGCCGACTGAGGGCGAGACGCTTGACAAGAGATGCAGAGATGTGGGGATAAGGTGAGAAACGAAGAGGACAGCACGTGAGGAGGCACTGAGTTCTTGAGAAAGGCGGTGGGAGGCGGTGGGAGAGGGCTGAGGTGGGCAACACAGCGGCTCCAGACCAGGGGGAGGCGATGGAGGCCGCTGCGGACAGCCATTGGAGAGTGGTGGTGTAAGAGCTCAAGTAAACAATGGAAGAGGTCGAGACGGGATGATACAGCACGGCTGCTTGACAAAGCCATTGGGAATTGGTGGTGTGAGAGTCGAAGCACGGAATGGAACAACCAGAGACGGTGAGGTGCACCCTGGCTGCCACAGACAGTGATTGGAAAGTGCTGGTGTGAGGGTCCAAGTGAGGAATGCAGGAGTTCGAGACGGAAAGATTCAACTCGGCTGATTGAGAAAGGCAGTGGGAATTGGTGGTGTGGGAGCTGAAGTGAAGCTTGGAAACGCTTGACACGGGAAGATACACCCTGGCTGTTTCAGAAAGGCAGTGGAAATTGGTGGCATGGGAGATGTAATGAGAAATGGAAGAGCTCGAGACGGAAACGGTGGCTATGCAGAGAACCGTTGGGAAGTGGTGGACTGAGAGCTGCGGTGAGGTATGAAAGAGTAAGAAACGAGACAGGAAATGCACTGTGGCTGCTTGAGGAAGCTTTGGGAAATGGTGATGAAGGAATTGCAGTGAGGTATTAAAGAGTAAGAGACGAGACAGGAAATGCACTGTGGCTGCGTGAGGAAGCTTTGGGAATTGGTGATGAAGGAATTGCAGTGAGTTATGAAAGAGTAAGAGACGAAACAGGAAAATGCACTGTGGCTGCGTGAGAAAGCTTTGGGAATTGGGGATGAAGGAGCTGAAAGGAAGAATGGAGGAGTTCGAGACGAGAAGATAAATCGAGGTTGCTTGGGAAAAGCAGAGGGATTCGGCGGCATGAGAGCTGAAAAGGCGCTAGGCCAATGAAGCAGTCTGGGAGAGACAGGGGGCAGACGCTATGCCCAGTGTACGCGACCCTGGGAGGCAGTGGCCAGCCTGGTGTTGTGAGAGCGCCCCTGGGAGGCAGTGGCCAGCCTGGTGTTGTGAGAGCGCCCCTGGGCGGCAGTGGCCAGCCTGGTGTTGTGAGAGCGCTCCTGGGAGGCAGTCGCCAGCTTGGTGTTGTGAGAGCGCCCCTGGGAGGCAGTGGCCAGCCTGGTGTTGTGAGAGCGCTCCTGGGAGGCAGTGGCCAGCCTGGTGTTGTGAGAGCGCCCCTGGGAGGCAGTGGCCAGCCTGGTGTTGTGAGAGCGCCCCTGGGAGGCAGTGGCCAGCCTAGTGTTGTGAGAGCGCCCCTGGGAGGCAGTGGCCAGCCTGGTGTTGTGAGAGCGCCCCTGGGAGGCAGTGGCCAGCCTAGTGTTGTGAGAGCGCTCCTGGGAGGCAGTGGCCAGCCTGGTGTTGTGAGAGCGCCCCTGGGAGGCAGTGGCCAGCCTGGTGTTGTGAGAGCGCCCCTGGGAGGCAGTGGCCAGCCTGGTGTTGTGAGAGCGCCCCTGGGAGGCAGTGGCCAGCCTGGTGTTGTGAGAGCGCCCCTGGGAGGCAGTGGCCAGCCTAGTGTTGTGAGAGCGCCCCTGGGAGGCAGTGGCCAGCCTGGTGTTGTGAGAGCGCCCCTGGGAGGCAGTGGCCAGCCTGGTGTTGTGAGAGCGCCCCTGGGAGGCAGTGGCCAGCCTGGTGTTGTGAGAGCGCCCCTGGGAGGCAGTGGCCAGCCTGGTGTTTTGAGAGCGCTCCTGGGAGGCAGTGGCCAGCCTGGTGTTGTGAGAGCGCTCCTGGGAGGCAGTGGCCAGCCTGGTGTTGTGAGAGCGCTCCTGGGAGGCAGTGGCCAGCCTGGTGTTGTGAGAGCGCCCCTGGGAGGCAGTGGCCAGCCTGGTGTTGTGAGAGACAACGACGCAGTCTCCAGACCACACAGCGTGCAAGGAAGCAGGGCGGAATTGAGACGTAATGGAAGGGCAGCAGTCCCACGCACAGCATCTCAAAGACGTCTGATTGGGGCATGGACTCGTCTGCGTGATGGAGAGATGAGGAAGAGTGCAGACGAAGGACGTCTCTGCATGGTGAGTGTCCTAAGGAGGATGGCTGTGGCGGGGAGTGGGCAGGACGCAAAGAGGGTGAAGAATGATGCCATCCCGCACGCGAGCAGCCGTCCATGCCTTCAGCCGGTCATTTGAGGAAGACCCGCCCGTTTGTTCCAGAATGGTTTCCGCCTCGGAAGCTCTGCCGCCATTGCATTGGGCGTCTTCCCGTTTGCATTGCACCGTTTTTTCGCTGCTCTCCAGTTTGTAGGGAAAATCAATGGATCGAAACGAATTCACCCCTGGGTCTCTGCCCCGCCCGCGGTTTCACAAACATCTCTGGAACGCTTCAATAATTGTTTTCTGAAGCAGAAAACGGGTTCTCCTCCCTCGTAAAATTTTCCAATGCCCTCGTCTTGTTCTGCATTTCTCTTTGCCTCACCAGTACCTCCCCTCTCTTTGCCTCACCACCACCCCCTCTCTCTTTTCCTCACCACCACCCCCTGTCTCTTTGCGTCACCACCACCCCCTCTCTCTTTGCCTCACCACCACCCCCTCTCTCATTGCCTCATCACCACCCCCTATCTCTTTGCCTCACCACCACCCCCTCCTGTTTGCCTCACCCTCCCACACCCCTTCCTCTATGCCCACCTTCCTTTTTGTCCTCATCCTCCTTGCCCCCCCCCCCCCCCCTCTCTCTCTCTCTTCCCCTGTGGGTTCGGGGTAAGAATTGACCCACCGCGTCTCCCTACGCGATTCGTAAGAGGCGAATAACTAGGGACACTGTGACTTTGCGTTTACTCTAAACTGTTCCAGTGATTTTCGTACTTAATTGTCTTACATAGCCTACATAGGCTGATAGGGCGTAAAATACCATCCATCTATCCTCTCTCTCTCTCTCTCTCTCTCTCTCTCTCTCTCTCTCTCTCTCTCTCTCTCTCTCCCTTGTTGTATCTCTTCACCACTAAAGCCGCAAACCAGATTACTTTCTCTCGAGGAGGTAGGAATGTGCATAAAGGGAATTGACCCCTGACCCACTTCCAAGCCAGGGCGAGAGCGAGCTCGGGGAAGACCGAGACAGCAATTCAAGAGGTCCAGCGGAGCACGAGCCCCGTTCAGGGCTAAATGACTGCAATCCCATTGGTCAGCGGAGGCGAAAACGTTTTCAAAATGGCTGCAGGACGCCTTCATTTCCTTGGCGACCTGCCGCCCTTTGGTCAGCGCTGGATGGTGACGGCGAGGCATCGATTCCAGCCATGGGTCTTCCTGTGGCTCCACTCCCTCCCCTGACAGCGCTGCCCCCTGTCCCGTCCCTGACAGCGCTGCCCCCTGTCCCGTCCCTGACAGCGCTGCCCCCTGTCCCTCCCTGACAGCGCTGCCCCCTGTCCCCTCCCTGACAGCGCTGCCCCCTGTCCCCTCCCTGACAGCGCTGCCCCCTGTCCCGTCCCTGAGACTGGAGTCAGTGGAGGGGGGGAGAAGCAAAGCGAACAGATCCAGTCCACCAGGCAGCGAAGCCTGCACTCTTGGCTTGATCTCGGACATATAACAGTGCGCGTGTCGGCGGCGGCAGTGATCAAGAGACGGAAGCATAGAACCTCATCTGCAGACAACCCTCTGAATACATCCTATACAACTTTCTACTGCAGACAACCCCCTGAAGGCTTCCTATACAACTTCCTACTGCAGACAACCCACTGAAGACTTCCTATACGACACCCTACTGCAGACAACCCACTGAAGACTTCCTAGACAACTTCCTACTGCAGACAACCAACTGAAGACTTCCTATACAACTTCCTACTGCAGACAACCCACTGAAGACTACCTATACGACACCCTACTGCAGACAACCAACTGAAGACTTCCTATACAACTTCCTACTGCAGACAACCCGCTGAAGACTTCCTATACAACTTCCTACTGCAGACAACCAACTGAAGACTTCCTATACAACTTCCTACTGCAGACAACCCACTGAAGACGTCTTATACAACTTCCTACTGCAGACCACCCCCTGAAGACTTCCAATACAACACCCTACTGCAGACAACCCACTGAAGACGTCTTATACAACTTCCTACTGCAGACAACCCACTGAAGACTTCCTATACAACTTCCTACTGCAGACAACTCACTGAAGACTTCCAACTACAACTTCCTACTGCTTAAAACACACTAGAGACATGCTTGTCACGACTCGGTCGCGGTTGGGGTATGTGGTAGGGCTCAACCACAAACCGGACAGTAGAAAAAATAAAATAAGGGAATTCCTTCCTTAGTCGCTAATCACCTTTAAAGACAGAAGACGCCACAACATAATTTAACGGAAAACAACCTCGTCACATTACACGGACATCTTTCAAACAAAACTCTCTCAATAACTGAAAACAAAACTGAGAACAAAAATAATCATTATCACTAATTAATTAAACCTTTAAAACCGCCCAGCGAGCTTAACATTTATAGCTCTTAATATTCAATTCTTCTTTCATTCTTCTTCCTCTCGAAAAGAAAAAGCTACCCTTTATTAACCAATGCAGGACGCTAAAAACCAATTATGCACAAAGAAAACGTTCGGCACACCGTAAAAATCTTATACAATACCCTACTGCAGACAACCCACTGAAGACATCCTATACAATATCCTACTGCAGACAACTCACTGAAGACATCCTACTACAACACCCTACTGCAGACAACCACAAAAGTCATCCGAGTGCAGACAGACTACTAGCGACATCTGTCTTACCGCAGTCATTCTACTGTAGACTTCCCACTACATGCACCCCACAAAAAACCCGTCACTAAAGACATTCAATGCAAAATTCATATGTCAGACACAATACTGCAGTTCCTACCAAACCACATATATCCTACTACAGGCATCCAGCAATACACATCCTATTGCAAACGTATTTCGGACATCCCACTGCAGAGCTGACCCTTCAGACTTTGCACTACAGGGCTGTTCCTTCAGACTTTGCACTACAGAGCTGATCCTTCAGACTTTGCACTACAGAGCTGTTCCTTCAGACTTTGCACTACAGAGCTGTTCCTTCAGACTTTGCACTACAGAGCTGTTCCTTCAGATTTAGCACTACAGAGCTGTTCCTTCAGACTTTGCACTACAGAGCTGTTCCTTCAGACTTTGCACTACAGAGCTGTTCCTTCAGACTTAGCACTACAGAGCTGTTCCTTCAGACTTAGCACTACAGAGCTGTTCCTTCAGACTTTGCACTACAGAGCTGTTCCTTCAGACTTTGCACTACAGAGCTGTTTCTTCAGACTTTGCACTACAGAGCTGAACATTTAGACTTTGCACTGCAGAGCTGATCCTTCAGACTTTGCACTACAGAGCTAATCCTTCAGACTTTGCACTACAGACATGCTACTACAGCCAATCCAGCACTGACACCACGCCACACGCACTCCACCCAGCTCATATAAGGGCCAGAGCAGACCACCTGCCTCACTCTGGACCGGTAGCCATTGCTGCGTGGTGCGGTGCAGTCAGCAAACAAAATGCCAAGTGCACTGAAGCACCGTGCAAATTGCTGGCAGCGCTGTGGCTATCTCACCGCTTCTGCATCGGCATCTAGCAATGATACACCCACGCACCTGCATTCCGACCTTTGAACTCCCTGGTGGGTTTTTCAACTCGACTCCATGACCGTCTGAATTTTCACCGCCTTTCTCATTCCCCACTGCGAAGCGCTCATCCATTCACCATCACGTGACACCAGGCAATGACACAGAACTTCTCTGGTGGACGTTGTCCACTCCATGCAGAGCAGGAGCACCTAGGGCTGGAGAGAGAGAGAGAGAGAGAGAGAGAGAGAGAGAGAGAGAGAGAGAGAGAGAGAGCCCTGCAGCGGTCTGTCGTGACGTCACGTCACGTCACGTCCTCATCCCCCGGCCTGGTGTCTAGCCTTCCACTCCTCGGTCTGTCGTACGTAGCACTACGTTTTCCTCACTATCCTTCCCCTTGCATCTTTTTTCCTTGGGTCCTCATAACACGGACTTCTCGTCTGTTCTCTTTTGAAGTTTTCCCCTGTTCTCGTTTTCTGTGTCTTCAATGCGTCTTCCTAAAGCTGTCTAATTTCCGTGTACCTGCTGGATGGCGTCCCTGTTACGTATCCTCTCGTTGTCAGTGCCCTCACAACCAGAACTCTCCACACCTACAGCAAGAGATGTTCCGGCTCTGTCTTCTGTAGCGTCCGCACACAGAAGGAGAAAGCACTGGACCCTAAGTTCATTCCCCAGCGCCGCTTCCTCGCAGCTCCGCACGCCCACCACGCCAAAGCAATCTACCCGGCATCCTCCTCGCAGCGGGCCTGATGGGAAGAGGGAGGCGCGGACCGCAAACAGTGCGAGACGTCCTGCGCCATCACCCTCACACGTCGGGACGAAGACCAGAGCGTGGCAGGGAAGGCGTGCGGAGATGAGTCGGTAATGGCGTCCACGTGCTGGCAGCTCGTGGGCGCGCTTTCAGCAAGCTCATCATCTCCAGCGAGAGAAATTCCATTGCTTCATTATGCTCAGCTTCCGCGCTGGCTTCGAGTGTAATGGAGCAGACGGGAAACATGTTCTGACATAATAACCTGAGAGGCGAAGAACTCCCTGTCAAAAGGAAGCGACGTCGACAAGCCAGGGCGTTGGAGCTTTCATCTTGGAAATCTCCCGATGGCAAACGTCTGGGCAGGCAGAGGTGGGGGGACCGTGTCCATGTCGTGGCTCTCAAAGACCCGTCTTCTCCACACTCTGTTCATGTCTTGGCCCTCAAAGACCCGTCTTCTTCCCACTCTGTTCATGTCTTGCTCTCAAAGACCCGTCTTCTTCCCACTCTGTTCATGTCTTGCTCTCAAAGACCCGTCTTCTTCCCACTCTGTTCATGTCTTGGCCCTCAAAGACCCGTCTTCTTCGCACTCTGTTCATGTCGTGGCTCTCAAAGACCCGTCTTCTCCGCACTCTGTTCATGTCTTGCTCTCAAAGACCCGTCTTCTTCCCACTCTGTTCATGTCGTGACTCTCAAAGACCCGTCTTTTTCCCACTCTGTTCATGTCTTGGCTCTCAAAGACCCGTCTTCTTCCCACTCCAAAGCTATCTGTCACACAGCGGTCAGCCTGAGGTTTTCTCCCTTTCTTCAGATAGTTCATGGAGGCTTCTCTGTCTGCGCCCATGATGAGGGTCATCAACCTTTTGTTTCGGGGTGGGGGGTGGGAGGAAGGGTTGTGAGAGGGGAGCGGGAGGGGGTTATTTCTTCCTTTCCTCCTTGTAAACAAAGAGGGGTAAGGGGAGGTTGTACTGCCAATATTTTTATTTCGAGAAAAACAAATTTGAGGCTTTTTCCACACTGGGACAGAAGGAATCCATTCTTTATCATTGTCAGCACACGGATGGATAATACGACACAGCACCTGTTACCGAGTAAGAACCTTCAAACACAGGGAAGGCAGGGGGGGGGGGGGGGGGGGGGGGGCAAGACTTACGAAGACGAACGCGAGTCTTTGATTTTGACGCGGTTATCTTCTCGCTTCGAGCTCAAATGGCGTCTCAATCCGCTCCTCACCATGTCATTTTGGCCTTCGCTCTCCCGCTTCCTCTTTGTGTGGAGCACTCTCGCCTCGGACCTCCAGTCTTACACTGCAGGCCGCCTCTCACTCCTTCAAGACAGTGTTTTGGAGGCAACTGGAGCACTATCGCCTCGGACCTCCAGTCTTACACTGCAGGCCGCCTCTCACTCCTTCAAGACAGTGTTTTGGAGGCAACTGGAGCATGCTCGCAACAGGCTTCCAGTCTTGCAAGGCAGACAACATCTCTCTCCTTCAAGACAGCCAGTGTTTCGTAGCAAGGGCAACATACTCGCCATAGACCTCCAGTCTTGCAAGGCAGAGAACACCTTCCTCCTTCAAGACAGTTTTTTGGAGGCAACTGGAGCATACTCGCAATAGGCCTCCGGTCTTACAATGCAAAGGAAATATCCCTCCATCAAGACAGCTAGTGTTTCGTGAAAAGGCAACATACTCGCCATAGACCTCCAGTCTTGCAAGGCAGAGAACACCTCCCTCCTTCAAGTCAGCCAGGCCTCCCTGTCTCAGACTGATCCACACCTGCACAACGTCCATGTCTCTGCCCAGAGCCTCAGGACAGTCTGTCCAGCTTGACCGCACCTCCTCCCTACTTCGCTGCCCCAGTCTTGCTGTGCATTCTCACAGCACCGCTCTTTTGGACATTGGTTTGCTGTTGTCAGTTCTTGCTCCACGGACATTTTTGTCGTGGAAATAATCCACAAACAAAGTCAAAACGGCATTTAACTCTTTAGAACCTGTGGTTTGTATTTTTCAGTTCTAGCTGCAGACACGTTTTGTCATGGAAATAACCTGTACAAGAGGTCAGAACGGCATTTAACTCTTTAGAACCTGTGGTTTGTTTTTGTCAGTTCTAGCTGCAGACACGTTTTGTCATGGAAATAACCTGTACAAGAGATCAGAACGGCCTTTAACTCTTTAGAACATTGAGTTTGCTTTATTAGCTTTAGCTCCAGATACATTTTTGTCATGGAAATAACCTGTACAAGGTCAAAACGGCATTTAACTCTTTAGAAAATTGGTTTATTGTTGCCAGTTCTAGCTCCACAGACGCATTTTGTCACGGAAATAATCAACACAAAAAACAGGAACGGTTTATTGAGAAGTTAATATATTTAAGACAAGATTTATGTGTGATTTTAGTTGTTTTTTAATCAACCTAATGAAGACATGGCGATGCATGTGGACGCAGGTTTGAACTTTGCTGCAGAGTTTATGAGCGTGACAAGACTTGGAATATTGTGGGTTTAAAAATCTGCGAGGGATGGACTGAGCATGGAATGTACACACACACACAGAACGGTGGCGTGGCTTTGTGCAATCTGCTGTTTTCCCCTCCAAGCTGGCCTTGCATCGCGCATGCTCGGACAAAGGCCGCCTGAAAACGGAGATTCGATTTCAATAGAGACGTATGATCAGCATGGCAGCCCCTCTAGAGATACATAGGCCCCAGGTGGACGGACGTATGTTTCTACTGACCGGCTAACTGGGCCTAGGGTTAGCCTAGCCAGCACAATGGAAAATAAACAAGAAAGACACAAACACCAGCACAGATATAGAAATGAGGTGTATTCGCTACAATCACCGTACGGTCCACACTCAACAGCCCCGGCCCACACCAAGGCACAAGGCGCTAACGTGCGGCCCCCACCGACAATCGCTCTACACGTGACCAAGCGGCCCCCGCCGACAATCGCTCTACACGTGACCAAGCGGCCCCCGCCGACAATCGCTCTACACGTGACCAAGCGGCCCCCGCCGACAATCGCTCTACACGTGACCAAGCGGCCCCCGCCGACAATCGCTCTACACGTGACCAAGCGGCCCCCGCCGACAGTCTCCACACCGGTACCCCGCCAGTAGAGCGCCGAGCCTCAGTTCGGTTTTCTGTGACTCGTCACCATGCAGAAGAACCCTGAAAACAACGCAAGCTAACTCATCCGTTCCTTCACTATCAATTATCATACATACGCGGTATTTACATAGCGTATCAAAGTTGTGCGAGTCCCGATTGAATATCATCTTGTGATGAAAAAGAGCGACGTATCAAAACTCGTCAGCCTGTAATTTATCACTAAAATCAGAATAAAATGTTTGTACATCGTACATTTTTGCATATCAAATGTTAGCTTGAAGCCAGTTTGATCGTCTGATGACATTTCTTGCAGTTTCTGGGAACGACGTTCAAAGGCATAACAGATGAACCAGGAATTGTTCCGAGTCATCTTTGCCTCCGTTCTGTTCCCTAAATGCACTGAGTCTGAACTTTATTTCATTTTGTAAATATTATCGTACAAAGAACAGTTAGATTTGTGTTTTCTGCTTCATTTAAAAATGGACAATTTACGTCTGAGTTGTCGTTTCTTGACCATGACTTGATTTTCGTCTGTATGTCCTCAGTGGAAACGAATGTAAGCATCGCAGATTTTTTGCATACTTATACATCATTAATACTGCTCACATTCAAACGTTATTTTATAAGTTCTATAAAAACCAAGTCTGTGGTTTGTGTTTAGTTTCAAGCTTCTTTCTTGCAGGTAACAGCCCCACAGACTTTGTTTAGTACATATCAGGAAACTATTCTCATTCAATGTGCCACACTTGTTTCAATTTCAGTGAAGCCAAGATTCGAGAAACATATTTCTCTTGCTTTCTCTGATTTCAGTACCGTTCCATATTTTCTTCTGAGTTGTTGATTCGCAGGTGATAACAACAAAAAGGGTTCCCTCGCTCCCTCTTTCCTCACAAGATGGATACTTTAGGTCTTGTGTATTTCAGAACCTACCAGTAATTTGCCGAGTATTTATATCGAACTGGAATGATATGAACACATCTCTTAACTTTAATTTTACATAAAGTATGTTCAAATACGTTCTTTTTACCGCGGTTTGGCTTTATATAGATACACATTACCTGTACCTGTCTCGTGTCATTTTCTTTACACTCCAGTCTCGAAGAAATACATCTTTTATTCTCTGCTTTAGTTGAGACAAGAAGAAGTGTTTCTTGTCGGCACTCCCCCATTTATCCACACATACCCCAATCCCAACTAATACAGAAAGCTCTTCAGCTTCTTTGTTCAATCTCGACCCTCTCTTGCGCAGAAGTTCAGAAGCGCTCCCGGGACTTGCTATGGGATTCTGCTCTTCCCCCGTCACAGTTTCAGCCAGGACTTTATGGCTCCGATACTGCTGTTACTTGGAATTGGAAAGTGCCCAAAGTCTCCATTTACCACGTGATTTGGAGTCTTCGAGTCTAGTCCCGAATACATCTTGCATGTAAAATTATGAGTTCCATCCACTCTAGGTTGCTTAGTGAATCCCCATATTGACCCCTACCAGGGGGATGCGTGGACTCATGCATCGTGCATGCTCGCCATACCTTTGTTTTCGAACTGGCCAGGCCCCACAGCACTCGGAACACTGGTGCACCTTGTCACTGCTACACTGCATTCCCTTACAGGACACCTATCCACACAGGGCGGGAGGTCAGGAGTACTGATGCACGCTGGGTAAGGAGTTGAGATACAGACTGTGATTCTATTCTGGCTTTCAGAGTTATCACCCCTCTTCTTAAAAGCTAACTTATGTGTGCATACGTCCAGCCCATTGATTCCCCGTCCTACAGAGACACAAATTGTGTCTTTAAATTATCACTCCTGGAGGACGTTGTAATGCGAGTCTGGGAAAGATATATTTGATCGATAATCGTAGTCTGCGGGGACTCAAATGCCGGAATCGGTCTGCAGAAATTCTTACGGAGGTGGATGCAGGAGACAGTGTTGGGTTTGCAACGTCAGAGTGGCCGGACGAAAGAGTCAGATCTCCCAGAGACAGAAGATGGGACTGTAAACGTCTTTGGGAAGATGCTCAGAAACTTGTGCCAGGTGCATCATGTTGGGGTGATGACCGGCTGTACAGCTGGCGACAGTATGGGTCGGGTTACCTGTAATTCTTCACACGAGGGTAGCATAGCCCATTTCGCTCTAGTGATCGACCAGCACCTAATGTGTTCTGCAGGTCTACGCGTCGTCAGAGATGTCAAGGCACATCACATGCCTTTAGAAATTGTGATTTAATGAAGCCTTTATCGTTTCTTGTCCAGCTGTTTAGCCACACATAAGTGAAAACATGTTTTGCTAAGCACATTTCGACTGATTTAGTCCAGTTAAACTTATCAAGGACAGTTTCCTTCAATAACATCAAATAAGCCTGTTTGGGCAGCCTGTCAATTGGCATCTTACACAGTCTAATCCTAAATTCCACTGCTCGTATTATAGTGTTCCTGTATAAAGGGTATCTACCCAGTTCGCCTTGGCACATTGTGCTGGATGATTTAATGCTAACATTGAAACATTGTTTACAAGCAAACATATAGGCTCTTTCTATGCACAGTCTTCTATCTAGACCCCACAGCCCCGAGCCATAGAGCAGGGAAAGCTGCAACTGGGCATCATATAATCGGGAGGGAAAAACATTGTATTAAGTGTTAAGACTCCACATGGTTTTTGAGTAGTTAAACTGTTTTTTTCTAGGCCTTCACCAGTTGGAGGTCAATGGCAGAGGTTATTGACAGCCTGGTTATAAATATAAAACCCAGGTATTTATATTGGTTTACTATCTCCAATTCTGAGCCACCCAGGTTCCACCTTTCGCCTCGGTCCAGCAATCCTCCCTTCCGAAATACCATTCCTTTTGTGTTTTCAGTGTTTATGGCCAGGCCAAGTTTGCCAGACACATCTAGGACAAAATGTCTATTTGGCGTTTGCAGCCCTGCTGGTGTGGTGGAAAGTAGTGCAACATCATCCGCAAAAATTAGCGAAACAAATCTCAACCGACCCTGGCAGAAGTTGCACACCATGTCGCCCATGTCTACGGATGAACTCTAACAAAAAGAGAGAGAGAGAGAGAGAGAGAGAGAGAGAGAGAGAGAGAGAGAGAGAGAGAGAGAGAAACAGAGAACTGAACTGAACTGAACAAGTTTAATGTGTAGGCCACCGGCCTATTACATGGGCGAGAAAAACGCGAACAGAGCACAATTATGTACAAGAAGTACATCAAAAACTGGCAACCAGTTTAGGAAGCGCGCACATGTGAATAGTCTCTATCAATGAGAAAGTTCACGTTCTCCGTGCAGCCCGTGTGGGCTGTTGTCGCGTCGGCGGCGTCCTGCTCGTTTCTGGGTTCTTTCGCTGGCAGCATCCCTGTCACGCTGGCGAACAGCTGATCGCAGACGAAGCGTAGATTGGGTCAGCCTTGGAGCTCCTGTCGGGGACGAAAGGCAGGTCTTGTAGTGGGACGCTCCACGATCCCTCGGACGAAAGGCAGAGGTCGACGGTAGAGGCGGAGTTAGATCTGACACAGCACAAGGGTGACAAGCCTCGGCAACTCCACTTCCCAGTGCACTCATTTGCTCCCGCAAGGCACGAGAAATGCCCTCAGAAATCTTGCTCATCACGTTTTGAAAGTCTTCCACTGTTGCTTCATTGCTACGAGGTGGTTTTGCAGCATCTTGAGGGTCATTTTGAAGTGTTGGCATTTCTGTGGCAAGGGGTTCCTTGTTCGGAACTGAGGCAGCTTTTTCCTCATGGTGGTTGACAGAGTTCGAGGGGTCAGAGGTCACGGATGACACGGTGACGCATTCCGCCGGCACATGGGAGCGAGGATTTCGTGCAGGGACAGGGTCGGTAACAGTTTTTACGACATTGAATTCAGATTGATTTTGAATCGACAAAGCATTAGCATGGTTCTGCTCACCCTTCTGACGATGTTTTTCTGCTCGGTGTTGGTCCCTACGTCTCTGTGCTCGTGGTTTCCTTCTCCAAAATCCGCGCCGTTTACTCGTGAGTAATGGCTGACCGTCGTGCTGCCTGAACCTCAACACAACAACAACGCTTCCAGGCTCACCGCCTACTTTCCAACTAGAGGGTTCCTCCGTTGCTAGCAGGGATGTCAGCAGTGCCTCCAGGGCAGCTGGAAGTCCAGCGACTGGCATGATGCTAACTAGAATTACGCAATACTGTAAACTGGCCGGAGCGAGGGAAAGACGTCCTACCGGCGCGAGTGCGAGAGAAACAGAGAGAGAGAGAGAGAGAGAGAGAGAGAGAGAGAGAGAGAGAGAGAGAGAGAGAGAGAGAGAACTCCCATCAACAATGCAATCAAGCCTGATCATGTGCACGCCAGATTCCAGGGTAAACTTCCGCCATGACGGAACGCTGGTGGCATCACACTTCAAAGCGCGGCGAGGGCAAACGGAGACGTACGCACTGGCGCATGGGAGCATGGAAGCATAAACAAGATGCAACCATCGCGGAACACGGCACCTCCAAATCTTGGGCAACCAATCTGAGCTCCTAATTCGCATCCTTGCACCGGCACTTGATCCTCAAGTTGGAAAAAAATTCCCGACTTTTCACTCCACGTTCATCTGCAGGCGCGCACTAGGAAACATTTATCCCCTGACCCCAGGAAAACGTTTTTACGTAGAAATATGAACAAGTCTGGTATTTACGAGCTTGCCAGATCTCACCAACAGCGGAGCATGAGTTTGGATGACGCGTGGCGCTGTTTATTCCAGGTCTGCAGTCAGCTTGCTTGCAGGGGAAAGATGCTTAGGGCCACACAGCTTTTTAGACACATGCGATAGCGATGCCGTACACAGGGACAGACAGGTCTTTCAATACACACACGCCATCTCCCTCCAGTTTACGGCTTCACTCGTCACAGAGATAGCGCGGGCAACAACAGTCGCTAGGAGGAAGAACCTTGAAGGCGGTGCAGGTTTCTGTCGACATAGCCGTCTCTCCCTCTAGTCAGCCCTCCACAACCACAGCGGTTCTGCTGTCTGACTGCGAGCGGCCGTTTTCTACCAGGATTGATTCCATCCTGCAAATCCTTTCGTCTGGAGTGAATGGCGGTCGTCTGCTTTCCCACGCGACACGTCACGTGAGACGACATGAGACGGAATGTGAATAGGTGTGAATGAGCGAGTTTGCAGTCCGCGTGTATCGACGTCATCACGTCATCTGCAGTTCAGGGGCACGGGCGAATGCGAATACCAGATCACAGCTAAAAGTGAGACTGCCAAATAGTTATTTAAAAATCATGAATTGTCCACAGGCCCGAACACGTGTCCGTTGCGTGTGAATACGTCATCAACATTATTTATATTCTCTACAAATAACTGGATGAGGAAATCTCCTTGGGAAACGTCTCTTTAGTTTATCATGACCTTGTACGACTGACTGACTCATTGACTGTCTGACTGAAATGACTGACTGACTGACTGACTTTCTGAAATGACTGACTGACTGACTGACTTTCTGAAATGACTGACTGACTGGCTGACTGAAATTACTGACTGCCTGACTGACTGACTGCCTGACTGACTGACTGATTTTCTGACTCACTGACTGAAATTACTGACTGACTGAAATTACTGACTGACTAACTAACTGAAATGCCTGACTTCCTGACTGACTGACGGAAATTACTGACTGCCTGACTGACTGACTGGCTGAAATTACTGACTGACTGAATGATTAACTGACTGCATAAAATGACTGACTGACTGAAATTACTGACTGACTGACTTTCTGAAATTACTGACTGCCTGACTGCCTGACTGCCTGACTGACTGACTGACTGACTGACTGACTGTCTGTCTGACTTTCTGAAATTACTGACTGACTAACTGACTAACTGACTGCATGGATGTACACAATCTGGGTTAAGGCGCGCAGACTGCCTGAATCTACACAGGAAACTGTAGAAACAGGAAACTTTAGACATGGAAAACTGCAGAACATAGGAAACTGCAGAACATAGGAAACTGTAGGACACAGAAAACTGTAGACACAGGAAACTGTAGACACAGGAAACTGTAGACACAGGAAACTGCAAAAGCCTGCGGAAACACGGCGAGACGCCGAAAGATGTCCGCCATCTTTTCTCGTCTTCCGAGTTCTCGTTTTCCCTCCGGCTCTTCTCCCTTTCCTGCCTGCATCGTGACGTACACACCAGGATCCGCAGAAAGTTGATTTCATCTGGAAGCCATCTCCACTTCCCTCTCTCCTCCTCGCCATCGCTCTTCCGTTCTACCCTATTTTCCACCCACCTATCGCATCTACGTATTTACATCTACCTATCACATCTGCGTATTTACACCTACCTATCACATTAACCCTTGTATGCGGCCAAGCGCCAGCATCGGGTTGGAATACTCCCCAGGGAGCGGAGTTGGTGCTGGTACCTGACTGTGTGTGTCTTAAATGTCTGTCACTATGTTTGTTGTGAGGTACCAGTGAGGATTGATGAAGATGCCCAGTGATCAGGGGGTAAAGTGTAAGCGGTTTGAGACCCTGACAAAGGGTGTAAGTCGCTATAAAAAACCACACCTTTACCTTTACCTTTACATCTGCGTATTTACACCTACCTATCGCATCTACGTATTTACATCTACCTATCGCATCTGCGTATTTACACCAACCTATCACATCTGCGTATTTACACCTACCTATCGCATCTACGTATTTACACCAACCTATCGCATCTACGTATTTACATCTACCTATCACATCTACGTATTTACATCTACCTATCACATCTGCGTATTTACATCTACCTATCACATCTACGTATTTACATCTACCTATCACATCTGCGTATTTACATCTACCTATCACATCTGCGTATTTACACCAACCTATCACATCTGCGTATTTACACCTACCTATCACATCTGCGTATTTACATCTACCTATCACATCTGCGTATTTACACCAACCTATCGCATCTACGTATTTACATCTACCTATCACACCTACGTATTTACATCTACCTATCACATCTGCGTATTTACACCAACCTATCGCATCTACGTATTTACATCTACCTATCACATCTACGTATTTACATCTACCTATCACATCTGCGTATTTACATCTACCTATCACATCTGCGTATTTACACCTACCTATCGCATCTACGTAATTACATCTACCTATCACATCTACGTATTTACATCTACCTATCACATCTGCGTATTTACATCTACCTATCACATCTGCGTATTTACATCTATCTATCACATCTGCGTATTTACATCTACCTATTACATCTACGTAATTACATCTACCTATTACATCTGCGTATTTACACTTACCTATCACATCTACGTATTTACATCTACCTATCACATCTGCGTATTTACATCTACCTATCACATCTGCGTATTTACATCTACCTATCACATCTGCGTATTTACACCTACCTATCACATCTGCGTATTTACACCTACCTATCACATCTGCGTATTTACACCTACCTATCACATCTACGTAATTACATCTACCTATCACATCTGCGTATTTACATCTACCTATCTCATCTGCGTATTTACATCTACCTATCACATCTGCGTATTTACATCTACCTATCACATCTGCGTATTTACACCTACCTATCACATCTACGTATTTACATCTACCTATCACATCTGCGTATTTACACCTACCTATCACATCTACGTATTTACATCTTTCCCTCCCGTCCAGGGATTCGTTCTCTTCTTCCACCGAGGGACGTGCGCTATCCCCCCCCCCCCCAATCGCCCCCAACCCCCCCCCCCCCTCCACCGCCCCCACCCACCCCCACCCCCCTCACAGAGCATTTTACCGTTGTATGGTTTCCTAGAAGCCATCTTGGGAAACGACCAGTAAACTTCTTCACTGAAAGGCAACTCTTATTTCGTGACAACGTTAATTGTCACAAAGCCACTCAGCAAGACGATAGCGGGGAAGTATGTTTCCCCCGGGTTTCAATGACATTTTCGGTACCATGGTTTTGAAGAGATCACCTTTGGAAACAGCGACTTTTGAATAGAGTCATGTTGTTTAAACTCAGTTACAGCCATTTAGAGACAGTTTTCGACCGAACACGGAGCAGTCGCCAACACCAGTGTCTACAGAGTGCAAAATGGCGACAAGAGCCCGGATAGGCACCCATGTTTATTTATGTCTGCAGAGCTCTGGTGTCACGGCCTTGTGGCAGTGACGTCACGCCTGCAGCAAAGCCCGCCCTGTACACGAGGCGATTCCACACGCCTCACACTGTCGCTCTCCACATGACGTTACGTGTGCAGAGCTCATCGCTTGCCACAAGTGTAGCAAGCGTTGCTGCCAGGCCGCAGAGTTCGCGTGGAAAGGAATGGAAACTGTCCTATTTTGCGGCGCAACGCGAGCGTCAGCCAAAAATATCTTCCAATCGCAGAGCGGCATCGACGCTGCTGCTTCCCCGGGGCGAACTGGATTCTAATTATGGCTGCCTCGATGGCGGGCGCTGACATGAAGACACTCGTTGAGCTCTGTCTAGATCAGGAACCTGTTCAACAGCTGAATTAAGGTTTATGTTACTGCCGTCAGCGTCCGTCGCTCGCCACATCGGGACTAATGCATACATCTGTGAGTACAGCGGCCGTACAGACGTCCTGCATGGACAGGCTCGCCTAAGACTGACACGGGGCCAGGCAGCCTTCCTGGCAGACTCTCCCTGAGTTGTTACAGCAACGCCACGCAGTGTTTCTGTCTCTGTGACTACAGTCAGTGTGTGTGGAGCCTGTGACTCTTGTCTCTGTGACTACAGTCAGTGTGTGTGGAGCCTGTGTCTCTGTCTCTGTGACTACAGTCAGTGTGTGTGGAGCCTGTGTCTCTGTCTCTGTGACTACAGTCAGTGTGTGTGGAGCCTGTGTCTCTGTCTCTGTGACTACAGTCAGTGTGTGTGGAGCCTGTGTCTCTGTCTCTGTGACTACAGTCAGTGTGTGTGGAGCCTGTGTCTCTGTCTCTGTGACTACAGTCAGTGTGTGTGGAGCCTGTGTCTCTGTCTCTGTGACTACAGTCAGTGTGTGTGGAGCATGTGTCTCTGTGACTACAGTCAGTGTGTGTAGAGCATGTGTCTCTGTCTCTGTGACTACAGTCAGTGTGTGTGGAGCCTGTGTCTCTGTCTCTGTGACTACAGTCAGTGTGTGTGGAGCCTGTGACTCTTGTCTCTGTGACTACAGTCAGTGTGTGTGGAGCCTGTGTCTCTGTCTCTGTGACTACAGTCAGTGTGTGTGGAGCCTGTGTCTCTGTCTCTGTGACTAGTCAGTGTGTGTGGAGCCTGTGTCTCTGTCTCTGTGACTACAGTCAGTGTGTGTGGAGCCTGTGCCCCTGTCTCTGTGACTACAGTCAGTGCGTGTGGAGCCTGTGTCTCCAGTTGCGAGGTGATGCGAGCCGCAATGTGTGCGGCCAGGAGATGGAGCGTGAAGTCTGCACGCTGTCTTCGCCACCACGCCTTCGTTTCTTCTTTCAAGTCCCCCCACGCTGTGCCTGATTGCTTCTCCAGCATTTTTCCGCCTTACCTACCCCTCATCCCCCTCATACCTCTCATCCTCCTCATCCTCTCTTTCCTTCACTGCCCCTCCCTTCCTACCTACTTACCTACCTCACTTTCCCTTCGTATTCACACACACACATACACATACACACACATACACACACACACATACACACACATACACACACACATACACACACACACACATACACACATACACACACACATACACACACACACATACACACACACATACACACACACATACACACACATACACACACACATACACACACACACACACACACACACACACACACACACACACACACACACACACACACGCATGCTAATCCCCAACCCCCCACCTCTAGGTCTTCCACCAAGGCCAGACTTTTTCTACAGAGGTTCCCCCTCCTTCCTTCTCATACTTCGCCTTCTTTCTCTCAGCCACTTCCCCCAAACCCCCCATCCCTTGTTTACTTGTTTGTTCCAGTCCTGTCAGAAGAACTTACTTGCGTGATTATTAAATTTTTAAGTCTTCACCTTTCCTCGTAGCTCCTAACCGTCGCATATTCCTTCCTTGTACAGTCCCCCTGAGGGTTCGGGGTAAGAATAGACCCCCTGTGGGTTCGGGGTGAGAATAGACCCCCTGTGGGTTCGGGGTGAGAATTGACCCCCTGTGGGTTCGGGGTGAGAATTGACCCCCTGTGGGTTCGGGGTGAGAATTGACCCCCTGTGGGTTCGGGGTGAGAATTGACCCCCTGTGGGTTCGGAGTAAAAATTGACCCACCACGCCTCCTTACGCGATTCGTAAGAGGCGAATGACTAGGGACACCGTGACTTGATTTGTGTTAACTCTAAACTCTTACAATGATTTTCATACTTAATGGCCTTAAAGGCTGATAGGCCGTAAAACACCATCCATCCATCTATTCCTTGTACAGACTTGGACCCCACTTCACTCCACCCCACTACAGCCAACTCCAGCCCACCCCACCCCACCCCACCCAACTCCACTCCACCCATCCCATTTACCTTGCCCCACCCAACAACTCCACCCAACCCCACCTCACCCTATCCAACTCAACTCCACCCCACCCAACTCCACTCCACTCCACCCCACTCCACTCCACCCCACCCCATTTCACCCCGCCTCACCCAACTCCACTCCACTCCACTCCAGCCAACTCCATTCCTCTCCACCCTACCTCACCCTACTCCACCCTACCTCACCCACTCTCCACTCAGCCCCACTAGTCACTGCCTGGATGCCGTGTGTTCGACTCACGCGGAAGTCAGGCATTTCATTCCTCGCCACGACAAGACAGCATGCATGACAGCACGCATGACAGCACGCATGACAGCATGCATGACAGCACGCATGAAAGCACGCATAACGACATGCACGACGACATGCACAAGACATGTTTTGGGTGGGGACCCCAGCATGCCCTTTGCACAGGAACACACACCCTGCCTATCGACACAGAGACAGCTACACACGAAGAAGACGGACGAGTCGAGCAGGAGAGATGAACACTTCAGGCCGTCTCCAACGCAGGAGAAACGGGCATCACTGGAGGGATTTGCTGCCGACTGGAAGCAGATGTGGCTCTGGGGCCAGGGTTTCTCGGTCACTGTCCTCTCCTGGCAGCAAGAAGCACGGAGTGCACGTACTGCACTGAAAGACAGGGTCTGATCCACTGCTGCCTCGCCACAACAGCAAGCAGCAGGGACAGAAGTGGTGGTGGTGATAACGGCAGTGATGGAAGTGGTGCTGGAGGTAACTGTGAGGTGGTGATTGAAGGAATGATTGATGAGGAGCCGGTCTATTCTGGTCCATTCATCACGCCACAGGAACGGTCTCAGCCTCGTTTTTCACTCGGCCGCATTGCCCGGATGAGGTTTCCCGCCACGCCAGTCCAATTGGTCACGTGACACGTAAAAAAGGGGCGTGGCACTGTTTTGACGCGTCCACGCTAAAAGCAGTCCCACTCAGCGTGTCAGACTTCGTGACGTAACGTGGATTTTATCCAATACGGAGTCCAAATGCGTGAATGCACGCAGCATCATCCCATAAGGAGTGAAGGGGGCCAGTAATGAGCACTCACAGCCATCCGTCCACCTGGCACATTGACAATCCGAGGCCGAGGCTCGGCGCATTGGAAGAAGCAGGTAGTTAGGTACGGTGTTAACGTCACAGCTCATACGGTGTGGCAAGAGAGATACGTGTGTGACGTCACAGCTACAGCCGTCTATATACGACATCATAGCTGAAGACGCTTTTATGGCGAGTTGCAAGATATATATTTGTGACGTCACAGATACTGAACCACTTTCATGAGGTTACAGCCACTAACGCACTAATGACGTCACAGATGCAGAGCATGTTTATGACGTCATAATAGTGGTGACATGATATCACGGCCCCACAGCAACAAAGACATGTGCGGACACTGGCATGTCTCTTCTGTCGCATGTCTCCAAAGAAGCAGCTCCGTTTGCACGTGCACGCATCAAGTCTCCCTCTACTCATCTCTCCCGCAACCCCGTACCCCACAACCATCCCCCATCCCTTTCTATCCCTTCCTTCCCCTTCATCTTTTCCAATTTTCACTGTTCTTGCCTTCCTTTGCCCACAACCAAAGTCATCCACTCGTCATCATGACTCTTTCCTGTCATTCATTCATCCATTCCCCCTGTCCCTCATTTTTGTCTTTCCTCATCGCTTTCATGTTCAAGTGGCCACACATATCCTCCTCCTTCCCTTTTCCCCTTCCCTCACACCCACGCACGCACCCAGGCACACATGCAGACACGTACACGGGCGTGCGCGCACACACACGCACATGCCTTTACATACACGCGGGCTAATATACACACACGCACACACACACACATATGCCTTTACATACACGCGGGCTAATATACAAACGCGCACACACACACACACACACACACACACACACACTTATATGCCTTTACATACACGCGCCCTAATATACACACACGCACACACACACACACACATATGCCTTTACATACATGCGCACTAATATACACACACGCACACACACACACGCACACGCGAGTGCACGCACACAAGCGCGCACACACACACACACACACACACACACACTCACACAAACACACATTTAAACATGCAAACACACACGCACATGTATCAGTACCCATCCATCCCTTCATCCCTCCACATCCACCGCCATGTTCTTTCCCCATCTCCAACTCGCGGTCCATCACCAACCCCCGACACTGCTTCTCTGGCTGCTGAAGGTGGTGATGAGGAGTGCGAGCAACCCTGGCACTGCCAGGAGGCGGGGATCGAAGGGGGTTTGTTGAGAAAACAGCGGGAGGAAAGAGCGGGAGAATTGGTTGATGGAAAGCCCTGGTCCATTGCGAGTCGCTGTTGTCATGAGCAGTGATCGTCTTCACTGATGGTCCTGTAATGGCGTCTATTTCTCACTCGGTGTATGATCTCTCTCGCTCTCTCTCTCTCGCTCTCTCTCTCTCTCTCTCTCTCTCTCGCTCTCTCTCTCTCTGTGTCTCTCTCTCTCTCTCTCTCTGTCTCTCTCTATCTCTCCCTCTCTCTCTCTGTCTCTCTGTCTCTCTCTATCTCTCCCTCTCTCTCTCTCTCTGTATATGTGTGTGTGTGTTTATGTGTGTGTGTGTGTGT
>JAWQFJ010021547.1:35000-44354 GCA_034096865.1 Theodoxus fluviatilis
GCAGCAGATCTGGCGGCTTTGCTGGCGAATGCCGGGCTTTGCGCGGTGGCTGACGAGAGTGTTGACCAGACTCCAGGAGGAGCGGGAGGGACGCCAGCTAATGGCTGGGCCCAGGGCCGGATTGAGGAGATGCTGTTTGCCGATTGTTGGCGGCCTTAATGCGATTGTCAAGCAGGGACGACCGCGCGGAGCGCCAGGAAAGAGCAGATTGGTTTCTCACAACAGCCCAGGGCCGTGTCAGACTGAGGCACAATGTCAGGCTCGGGATGGGGGGGGGGGGGGGGGGGTTGTCTTTTGTACTAGTCAATGGAAAGCAAATCTCCCATAAACCTTTCATTAGGGTTTTGGACATGGCTTCCATACTTTCCTTTGAATGGAGGTAAAACTTTACTTGACATCATGTTGGCCTTGTCTATGTATGGGCATCAGCACACAGCGCAGACTAACATTCATGACACAAAATCAACCCACAAGCTCTCGTACTTCTATGAAATATGGGACTTGCTTTTATGTAAACCAGCAACGATGCCCACCGTCTTTGAAGGCATGCTTTGTATCAACAAAACATGACACTCCATTTTATCATCTTTCCAATTGTCTTAATAAAAATCCATCGAATCCAAATTTTCTTGTTAATATTGCATCGATTCCAATAGCGATCATGACAGATTTGCAGCGACAGTTCCACGCTGTAGGCAGCCAGGCGGCGCCGAAGCCCCCGTGACTGTCTACTGTTGCCTGGTGTATCATGTCTGGTGTCTGGTGTCTGGTGTCTCATGTCTGGTGTCTGGTGCCTGGTGTCTGGCGTCTCATGTCTGGTGTCTGGTGTCTGGTGCCTGGTGTATCATGCCTGGTGTCTGGTGTCTGGTGTCTGGTTTCTGGTGTCCCCTGTCTTGAGTTTGGTTACTGCACACAGATGCTGCAGGTTGACACAGCCTTCCCGTAGGCGGGAAGACGGATTTGACGGACAGGAGGGGAATGGGGGAAGGGAATGGAGGGCGGAGAGGACGCCATCTGATACCCACTAATGAAGGGGCTGACACTCTTAAATGTCTCTGTTCTAGTCACTCGCCACAGAGAGAGCGCGCCACGCGATTAACGCCTCCCAGGGGAGCTAACCGCACTTCACATCAGCGTACAGCTTCCTTTCCCCTTGTGGACCTCGTATGGCCCTGTGTCACCCACAGTGCAGTCCTCTGTTCTCTCTGCAGCCTTGTGTGGCCCTGTGTCACGCACAGTGCAGCCCTTTATTCTCTCTGTAGCCTTGTGTGACCTTGTGTCATCCGTAGTGCAGATAGTGCAGCCCGCACATGACCCTGTATCAACTTTAGTACATGTCCCAATGCAGCCCTAAAAAGGCCCTCCTTCAACTACGTTACAGCCCTCATCGCCTTCTTGCAATCTCCACTGCTCTCTATCAACCACACTACAACGCCGCTACACTTCTTGTTGGCTCTGACGCCCGTGGGACTACCCCATGGTCTCTGCGAGGACTGTGACTCCTGGCTGTGATGGGGAAGGGGACCTAGGGAGGGGGGGGGGGGGATGTTGGAGTTTTACATACATGGAACGCTTGTGTAGAGAGGGGCACGAGTCTGATGTGAGGAGTTCTACCACCGACTTGCCTTTCTCCCTGGGCAGGGAATGCGACACCACACAGAAAGGAAAATTGCTAGACTAAGGCTAGGAGGTGTAGGGGTTAGAGGGAATTCCCATGAGTTTGGGACAAGAAAAACCCGAGCTTCACCTCGTCAGAGAGAAGTTGGCTGCTGGCGCCCTGCATGGACTGAGTGAGTGAGGTGTCTGTCTCCGTTCCGTCCACGACTGTCCACCTTCCACACAGATCCCCACACCGTCCGTGGTTTCCCTGCTCTCCCAGAATCTCCGCACCAAGAAATCTCAACATCTGCTTCACTGCTCTGGAGCCTGGTTTGTTCCGTGTGAGGAGGATGGCGTTCCCCTTGCTTTCCTGTCTCGCCTGATCCAAGTCCTTGCGGTCCTTGCAGTCCTTGCAGTCCTTGCACCCTGCAGTCCTTGCAGTCCTTGCGGTCCTTGCAGTCCTTGCAGTCCTTGCAGTCCTTGCAGTCCTTGTTGTCCTTGCAGTCTTTGCAGTCCTTGTTGTCCTTGCAGTCCTTGCAGTCCTTGCAGTCCTTGCAGTCCTTGTATGTCTGTTCCACCCTTGTATGTCTGTTCCACCCTTGTATGTCTGTTCCACCCTTGTATGTCTGTTCCACCCTTGTATGTCTGTTCCACCCTTGTATGTCCGTTCCACACTTGTATGCCTGTTCCACCCTTGTATGTCTGTTCCACCCTTGTATGCGTGTTCCACCCTTGTATGCGTGTTCCACCCTTGTATGCGTGTTCCACCCTTGTATGTCCGTTCCACACTTGTATGCCTGTTCCACCCTTGTATGCCTGTTCCACCTTTGTATGTCTGTTCCACCCATGTATGCGTGTTCCACCCTTGTATGCCTGTTCCACACTTGTATGTCTGTTCCACACTTGTATGTCTGTTCCACACTTGTATGTCTGTTCCACCCATGTATGCGTGTTCCACCTTTGTATGCGTGTTCCACCCTTGTATGCGTGTTCCACCCTTGTATGTCTGTTCCACACTTGTATGTCTGTTCCACCCTTGTATGCCTGTTCCACCCTTGCATGTCCGTTCCACCCCTGCATGTCTGTTCCACCCTTGTATGCCTGTTCCACACTTGTATGTCTGTTCCACCCCTGTATGCCTGTTCCACACTTGTATGTCTGTTCCACCCCTGTATGCCTGTTCCACCCTCAACACTTCCTGATTTACATCTCCCTCTGGCGTCCATGGAATTTCCTAAATCTATTCATGGTTCAATGCCTGACATGTACGAGAGGCATATCTTTCTTACAAAGACATATTTTACGCTCGTGCATACAAATTCAATTTATTTTGACCTGCACAACAATCGTGCACGACACACACAAACACGATTCTACTGTATCTGTACGAGACTCCAGTGTGTCTCTGATACTATCGATGCTAAGGTCATTCTGCTTACAAGAAATCCAACGCACGCGTGTCTGTCAGAGGTCTTTGTATCTGTCAGACATCTGAGAAAACCGACATGTTGTCCTTGGTGCTATCTCATCCTGCGGCAGTCTGGAATCTGGAGGATCCGCGCCGTGCCAGACGACAGACGGGTGGCGCTTCCTGTGTGGGAAGGACGGCGTCCATAGCACGGCACTGCAGACTCTGGAGGAGACTACGTAAGACCAGCGCTGGTGTGGGTAACGCGGCGCTGAGAAGGGCAAAGGGAACGAGTGCAGACCATCGCCACTTGAAAGGAATGCCACCTCGCGTATTATTATTGATTCTTGCGCTTTGAAGTGGCGGATGAGTGTGCTGATAGACGCAGGCAAATTGCCCCAGCAGCGATTTCATCAGGGAAGTCGGGTCCGCCACTTAACTCGCCCGAGGCAGTAGACAGACGGCAGCAGGAAGAGGGGAAGACAGGTGGTGTGTAGGGACCCATATGTACCACCCCCCACATTCCACGAAGTAGCATGGGTGGGGGGTGGAGATGCGGATGTGGGTGACGGGGGATGTGCGGATGAGGATGTGGGGTGGAGATGGGGATTTTTGGATGTGAGCTGAAGTCGAGGGAGTGACTGGAGCCAGGACGTCAGAGAAGCCAGACCTGGCAAGAGTCATACAACACGGGCGTACTGCTGCAGCCGTCTCTCCCTCCACCACAGCCCTAGGCAACCTTGTCATTGGCAGCTGCTGTGTCCTAGGGTATGGCATGCAGCACTGTGGGCTACCATGAGGCTCTACAACATCAACGCCAACCTGATCAGAGTCATAGAACACATGTATGACAATGCCACAAGTGCCGTATACTTCAACAGCAGCATTGGGGACTGGTTCAGAACCACAGTCGGAGTGAGACAAGGCTGTTTGCTCTCTCCCATCCTCTTCAACATCTTTCTGGAAAGAATAATGACTGACGCCCTAAAAGACCACGAGGGGACAGTCAGCATTGGCGGCAGAACAATCACAAACATACGTTTTGCTGACGACATAGATGGTCTGGCCAGAAGTGAAAAGGAGCTGGATAATTTAGTAAAGCGCTTAGACATAACCTCCATAAACTTTGGCATGCAGATTAGTGCAGAGAAGACCAAACTGATGACCAACAACACCAACGGCATCAACACTGACATCAAAGTCTGTGGCGAGAAACTGAAAACCGTCAACAGCTTCAAATACCTGGGAGCAATTGTCACAGATGCAGGATCCAAACCTGAAATACTCGCCAGAATTGCACAGACCACAGCAGCACTCACAAAACTCAAGACCATCTGGAAGGACAGGAACATAGTCCTCAGCTCAAAGATCAGACTTATGCGCGCCCTGGTCATGTCCATATTTCTGTATGTCTGTGAGTCATGGACACTAACAGCTGACTTGGAGAGAAGGATGCAGACCATGGAAATGAGATGTTTTCGACGACTCCTCGGCATCTCCTACAAGAACCACATCACAAACGAGGAAGTCCAAAACAGAATCAGGCAAGCCATCGGGCCCCATGAAGAACTACTGACCACTGTGAAAAGACGCAAACTAAAGTGGTATGGGCACGTCTCACGGTCATCATGGCTTGCCGAGACTGTGCTACAAGGCTACGGGACAAGTGAAGAGAGGGAAGTGTCCCAGCCCAGTCCTCTGCCACCTTCATGTCCCAGGCCCTGTCTTACTCCGTCCCAGGCCCTGTCTTACTCCGTCCCAGGCCGTCTCATTCTGTCCAAGGCCCTGTCTTACTCCGTCCCAGACCCTGTCTTTCTCCGTCCCAGGCCCTGTCTTACTCCGTCCCAGGCCCTGTCTTACTCCGTCCCAGGCCCTGTCTTACTCCGTCCCAGGCCGTCTCATTCTGTCCCAGGCCCTGTCTTACTCCGTCCCAGACCCTGTCTTTCTCCGTCCCAGGCCCTGTCTTACTCCGTCCCAGGTTCTGTCTTTTTCCGTCCCAGGCCCTGTCTTACTCCGTCCTAGGCCCTGTCTTACTCTGTCCCAGACCCTGTCTTACTCCGTCCCAGGCCCTGTCTTACTCCGTCCCAGACCTTGTCTCAATCTGTCCCAGGAACTGTCTCATTCTGTCCCAGGCCCTGTCTTACTCCGTCCCAGGCCCTGTCTTACTCCGTCCCAGGCCCTGTCTTACTCCGTCCCAGGCCCTGTCTTACTCCGTCCCAGGCCCTGTCTTACTCCGTCCCAGACCCTGTCTTACTCCGTCCCAGGCCCTGTCTTACTCCGTCCCAGACCTTGTCTCAATCTGTCCCAGGAACTGTCTCATTCTGTCCCAGGCCCTGTCTTACTCCGTCCCAGGCCCTGCCTTACTCCGTCCCAGGCCCTGTCTTACTCCGTCCCAGGCTCTGTCTTACTCCGTCCCAGGCTCTGTCTTACTCCGTCTTGGCCCTGTCTTACTCCGTCCCAGACCCTGTCTTACTCCGTCCTAGGCCCTGTCTTACTCCGTCCCAGACCCTGTCTTACTCCGTCCCAGGCCCTGTCTTACTTCGTCCCAGACCCTGTCTCATTCTGTCCCAGGCCCTGTCTCATTCTATCCCAGGCCCTGTCTTACTCCGTCCCAGGCCCTGTCTTACTCCGTCCCAGACCCTGTCTTACTCCGTCCCAGGCCCTGTCTTACTCCGTCTCAGGCCCTGTCTTACTCCGTCCCAGGCCTTGTCTTACTCCGTCCCAGACCCTGTCTCATTCTGTCCCAGGCCCTGTCTCATGCTGTCCCAGGCCCTGTCTTACTCCGTCCCAGGCCCTGTCTTACTCCGTCCCAAACCCTGTCTTACTCCGTCCCAGACCCTGTCTTACTCCGTTCCAGGCCCTGTCTTACGCCGTCCCAGGCCCTGTCTTACTCCGTCCCAGGCCCTGTCTTACTCCGTCCCAGGCACTGTCTTACTCCGTCCCAGGCCCTGTCTTACTCCGTCCCAGACCCTGTCTTACTCCGTCCCAGGTCCTGTCTTACTCCGTCCCAGGACTGTCTTACTCCGTCCCAAACCCTGTCTTACTGCGTCCCAGGCCCTGTTTTACTCCGTCCCAGGTCCTGTCTTACTCCGTTCCAGGCCCTGTCTTACTGCGTCCCAGGCTCTGTCTTACTCCGTCCCAGGCCCTGTCTTACTCCATCCCAGGCCCTGTCTTACTCCGTCCCAGACCCTGTCTTACTCCATCCCAGACCCTGTCTTAATCTGTCCCAGGCCCTGTCTTACTCCGTCCCAGACCCTGTCTCATTCTGTCCCAGGAACTGTCTCATTCTGTCCCAGGCCCTGTCTTACTCCGTCTCAGGCCCTGTCTTACTCCGTCCCAGGCCCTGTCTTACTCCGTCCCAGGCCCTGTCTTACTCCGTCCCAGGCCCTGTCTTACTCCGTCCCAGGCCCTGTCTCATTCTGTCCCAGGCCCTGTCTTACTCCGTCTCAGGCCCTGTCTTACTCCGTCCCAGGCCCTGTCTCATTCTGTTCCAGACCTTGTCTTACTGTGTCCCAGGTCTTTTGTACTCTGTCTCAGGTCTTTCTTACTCCGTCCCAGGCCCTGTCTTACTCCGTCCCAGACCCTGTCTTACTCCGTCCCACACCTTGTCTTATTCCGTCCCAGGCCCTGTCTTACTCCGTCCCAGGCCCTGTCTTACTCCGTCCCAGGCCCTGTCTTACTCCGTCCCAGGCCCTGTCTCATTCTGTTCCAGACCTTGTCTTACTGTGTCCCAGGTCTTTTTTACTCTGTCTCAGGTCTTTCTTACACCGTCCCAGGCCCTGTCTTACTTCGTCCTAGACCCTGTCTTACTCCGTCCCAGACCCTGTCTTATTCCGTCCCAGGCCCTGTCTTACTCCGTATCAGGCCCTGTCTTACTCCATCCCAGGCCCTGTCTTACTCCGTCCCAGGCCCTCTCTTACTCCGTCCCAGGCCCTGTCTCATTCTGTTCCAGACCTTGTCTTACTGTGTCCCAGGTCTTTTTTACTCTGTCTCAGGTCTTTCTTACTGTGTTCCAGGCCTTGTCTCATTCTCTCCCAGGGGGTCGCACTGCTGTCCGCAGTGATAACGAGTACAGAGACAGAGAAGGAGGAGTGGAGTGGAGTGGAGTGGAGAGGAGTGGAGTGGGGTGGGGTGGGGTGGAGTCGAGTGGAGTGGAGTGGAGGTGGAGGTGGAGGTGAAGATGGAGGTGGAGGTGGAGGTGGAGGCGGGTGGGGAGGTTGGCAGACTACGGGAACAGAGGGCGGAGCGGGGGAGGACAGGGGCAGGGTCTGCTGAGTGTTGCCTGCCACTGAGGGTGGAACCAGGCAGTCAAAGACAGGAGGGGAGATGCTGTAATTCAACAGACAGGCAGCTCCACCGTGTCAACAACCACATCAGTCTTCACTCGCGCTCTTGCAGTGCGTTGGCAAGACACGGAGATCGACAGCTGCACCCGACTTTGCGCTGAGGATTAGTCTTCTTACTCTGACCTTGACCTACAAACTGTCCAGGGTTCATGGCGAAGAGTGACGTCCCCGTAGCCGTGCAAGACTGCTCCATGGTGAAACTCTGTCGGGAGAACTCATCCACCTGTCGCACTTCCACCTGTCACACTTCCACCTGTCACACTTCCACCTGTCGCACTTCCACCTGTCGCACTTCCACCTGTCACACTTCCACCTGTCACTCTTCCACCGTGTCTGTTTTGTCTTGCTGACTGAACTCCCCACTGAAAACCCGCTGGTGACGAATAAATCCCGACAGAGAGGGCGAGCAGTGAGAGGAGAGGAGACAGAGATGGTATCTCTGCAGCCACTGAGGCACCGTCTTCGCGCCACCGACGGTTTGGATGGGTCTTTCCTGTCTCCAGGACCACACATGAGGCGATGGCAGTGTCTGATGTTTTGTTCTCTCTTATGGCAGACCTCCAATCCTCGCTCCGTTGGTTTTCTTTTCACCCCCGCCCCCCACTCCACCCCACCCCACCCCACCCCACCCCACCCCACCCCACCCCACCCCACCCCACCCCACTCAACCTCACCCCACCATCCCACCCCCCACCCTCTCCTCTTTCCTATGTCGGCCACGGTCAGTCTCTGTGCTTTCGTTCTTGTTCACACGCACTGAGTGCCGTAATGGGACAAGGTGCATGCAATTATCACCCGCGCCTTCAGCAAGCTCTGCATGTGTGCGTATGGACGCCACTACTCTTGCTGGAATTCGTTCTCTATGTGTGTGTGTGAGTGTGTATGTGTGTGTATGTGCGTGTGTGTGTGTAGATGTGTGTGTATGTGTGTATGTGTGTGTATGTATATGTGTATGTGCGTGTGTGTAGATGTGTGTGTGTGTAGGTGTGTGTGCATGTGTGTGTGTAGATGTGTGTGTGTGTGTGTGTGTGTGTGTATGTGTGTGTGTGTGTGTAGGTTTGTGTGTGAGTGTGTGTTTGTATATTTATGGCACTATTGGCACAACATCCGTTATAATCTGCACAGCTGCGGGAAAATTACCCTTTATCGAGGCACAGTCGAAAGTTGGCAGTCATTTTTTCGTCGATTCATTTTCTAAACATCGATTTATAAAACAAGTGAGCCTTAAGTGCAGCAACATTTTGAATGAAAGTCGCTTACTATTATGAAATTTACCACGAAAATGTTTTGTGCAGACTACTTATAACGTAGTGACCAGATAAACTTTTAAAAAATGCAAAGGATCGTCGCAGAATAATAGTGTAAAATCCATTTTATACAAAAATTGTAGACCAATATTTAACAAAAGTATACTTGTGGAAATTAACGTACAGGGGTTATTTTTCGCAGCTGCGCAGAGAAAGGCTGCCTGTGAAGAAAGTGACAAGACAAAACAAGTCACCAGAAGAGACCACAAGACACCACAAGACACCACAAGACACCACAAGACACCACAAAATACATCACAAGACACCAAAAGACACCACAAGACACCACAAGACACCACAAAACACCGCAAGACACCACAAGACACCACGAGACACCACGAGACGGGATCACAAAGCACCGCGGCACGGTCAGGAGACAGCTGACAAGGGTCCTGTCCAAGTTGTTCTTCCAAAAACGGGAGGGACGGGGGGGGGGGGGGGGGGGTTGGGGGGGGGCATGGGGGGGTGGGGGAAGTGAGGGGAGAAGGTCTACTGTTGGTGACGTCTCCAGCTGGCACCGTGTCAGGCGTGACAGATACCAGGCAGGCTACAAGAGCTGTGAGACGGCGGGGCCACGGAGCGTTGCTCTGTGTGGGAATCGATGTCTTCTCTTCAGCTTCAGCGTCACCAATGTCTCTACCTCTGCCTGGCCTCACTCCACTGTGGTGCTCTGGGGTGTAATTCATGAACGTGG
>JAWQFJ010021550.1:0-13221 GCA_034096865.1 Theodoxus fluviatilis
CCTGTTATTCATGACAATGTCCATACGTTAGCTGATGATAAACACCTAACCGTGTACATAAGAGGTGGAACAAAACATGACTGGTAAAGGATAATTCTACGGTTTTATATATCAGATACGATGCATGAGATATAAACATTTTCTTTCTCATGGGAAATAGGAATTTTAAGTTGTACATGCATTCATGACACATTTTTAGGAGGTAGAAGATTCATGTCTTAGTGTTGCGATGTCTTAAAGCCTATAACTCGTTCTATTCTATTCGTGTATTATGTATGTTGATTATTATATCTCACTATGGTGTTTTAGAATATGTACATACATTGTATACTACTATGACGGGTCGTCGGCCGCAATAAAGCAATCACTCACTCACTCACTCACTCACTCACTCACTCACTCACTCACTCACTCACTCACTCACTCACTCACTCACTCACTCACTCACTCACTCACTCACTCACTCACTCACTCACTCACTCACTCACTCACTCACTCACTCACTCACTCACTCACTCACTCACTCACTCACTCACTCACTCACTCACTCACTCACTCACTCACTCACACTCACTCACTCACTCACTCACTCACTCACTCACTCACTCACTCACTCACTCACTCACTCACTCACTCACTCACTCACTCACTCACTCACTCACTCACTCACTCACTCACTCACTCACTCACTCACTCACTCACTCACTCACTCACTCACTCACTCACTCACTCACTCACTCACTCACCCACGCGCGCACGCACGTACGCACCCACGCACGCAGACACACACACACACATACGCAGACACACACACACACACACACACACACACACACACGCGCGCGCGCACACACACACCCCGTATCTCCCTGGAAAAGTATTTCTGTCTTTACTGATGAAGTGACCACCCCCAATCCCACCTTTTTTCATCCACTGTACCTCCCAGATATGTGCAGAGGTAGTGTCAAAGCGGCAGGGAGAATAGTTCTGTGGGAGTGTGAAAACGAAGATTTTTTTACCTCCTGGAAAAAGCAACCGTTGACAATGGAGGGAGTACCTGTCCATCTCAACCGAGCGACAGCTCTCTCGATCTGTCGTGTTGAATGGGTGGTGGGGGTAGGGAGATTGGTTGAGTGGGAGGGAGGTGGATGTAGAGCGTCAGCCTTGCCAGACTCATGCGTAGTCCTACTGTCAGCAGATGTCAAGATCATCTTAAGTTCAGTATAAAACATTTGCTCCGATTTATAATTGAGCTTTGAAGTTTTTCAAGCACTTTCTTTTGTTGTCCTAAAAGTTGAGGCAGGTGCCCCTATATGCATGTGTGACGACGTTTATAAATGGATATTTGCGACGAAAGTCATATAACTTCAAACGAACTTATCAGGACATTAAAACCTCTCCTCGTTGCCTCAATATACATGTGTATGCAGCATTGACTACTGAACAATTGGAGTGTGGTGTTTGTGGAGGGTTTGTTGAGGGCCACGTAGGGGAAACAGCCCAAAGCGTAGACCTGTGGTTCTGTCAGCGTTCCGTCCGTATAGAGTTATTGCCCTTCGCACACGCGCGGAACTTGTGGGTGGGTTGTCGCAATCATGATCAGTTGTCGTTAGTTGCTCCTCCAAGCTGACCTTCCAGTGGTTCCACCGTGACGGGTGTGCAGAGGCCAGCAGATGGGAGTAATACATCCTGCTGACGTACGTGTTGCTGATCCCTGACGTCGACAGCTGGCATTCGCTGTTGTCCGAGACTCATGCGGCAGATGGTGTGACGTTTTCCTCTGCATGTGATCTTCAATGCTGTGAATCGATCATTTCGCTATCGCAGCGCTTTTTTCGTTGTGGCCTCGAAAGCAGGAAATCGCTTTCTTCCCCCGCCTTGGTCTCTGTTTAGTCTGACTTATTGCGTCTCTGATTTCGCTTAGACGCGTTCATGAACGAATATGAAGGCCGTAATCAGCATGTGATGTGTTTACATTCGCCATCTTGCCTGAATGCTGTCATGTATGATGTAAGGGGTTTCCTCCAGACCATTTTGCGTGCTTGCGTGCAGATGATGATGATGATGATGATGATGATGATTGTGTGTGTGTGTGTGTGTGTGTGTGTGTGTGTGTGTTGTGCGTGTGTGTATTGTGCATGTGTGCTGTGCTGTGCGTGATTGTGGTTGTGCATGTGTGTGTATAATTCCGTCTACCTCTTTTCTGCAGTTCCATATGACTTAGGGTCATGCGATGAGCAGTGACAATTTTCTTCATGACTACCTGGCAGGAGCCATTGGAGGTAGATGACATGACTCATACAGCGCCTTGCTTCCTGCCTGTCGATTCCACTCATCTTACTCTGCTCCCTGGCTGCTTGTGTCACTCTGCTCCCTGGCTGCTTGTGTCACTCTGCTCCCTGGCTGCTTGTGTCACTCTGCTCCCTGGCTGCTTGTGTCACTCTGCTCCCTGGCTGCTTGTGTCACTCTGCTCCCTGGCTGCTTGTGTCACTCTGCTCCCTGGCTGCTTGTGTCACTCTGCTCCCTGGCTGCTTGTGTCACTCTGCTCCCTGGCTGCTTGTGTCACTCTGCTCCCTGGCTGCTTGTGTCACTCTGCTCCCTGGCTGCTTGTGTCACTCTGCTCCCTGGCTGCTTGTGTCACTCTGCTCCCTGGCTGCTTGTGTCACTCTGCTCCCTGGCTGCTTGTGTCACTCTACTCCCTGGCTGCTTGTGTCACTCTGCTCCTGGCTGCTTGTGTCACTCTGCTCCCTGGCTGCTTGTGTCACTCTGCTCCCTGGCTGCTTGTGTCACTCTGCTCCCTGGCTGCTTGTGTCACTCTGCTCCCTGGCTGCTTGTGTCACTCTGCTCCCTGGCTGCTTGTGTCACTCTGCTCCTGACTCCTGCTTGTGTCACTCTGCTCCCTGGCTGCTTGTGTCACTCTGCTCCCTGGCTGCTTGTGTCACTCTACTCCCTGGCTGCTTGTGTCACTCTGCTCCCTGGCTGCTTGTGTCACTCTGCTCCCTGGCTGCTTGTGTCACTCTGCTCCCTGGCTGCTTGTGTCACTCTGCTCCCTGGCTGCTTGTGTCACTCTGCTCCCTGGCTGCTTGTGTCACTCTACTCCCTGGCTGCTTGTGTCACTCTGCTCCGTGGCTGCTTGTGTCACTCTACTCCCTGGCTGCTTGTGTCACTCTGCTCCGTGGCTGCTTGTGTCACTCTGCTCCGTGGCTGCTTGTGTCACTCTGCTCCCTGGCTGCTTGTGTCACTCTGCTCCCTGGCTGCTTGTGTCACTCTGCTCCCTGGCTGCTTGTGTCACTCTGCTCCCTGGCTGCTTGTGTCACTCTACTCCGTGGCTGCTTGTGTCACTCTGCTCCCTGGCTGCTTGTGTCACTCTACTCCCTGGCTGCTTGTGTCACTCTGCTCCCTGGCTGCTTGTGTCACTCTGCTCCCTGGCTGCTTGTGTCACTCTGCTCCCTGGCTGCTTGTGTCACTCTGCTCCTGACTCCTGCTTTGCATATTTCTCTCCTCCTCCTCCTCCTCCTCCCCCCCCCCCCTCCTCCTCCCCCCCGCCTCCATCTCCCCCTCCCTCTCCCCCTCCCTCTCCCTCTACCCCCCCTCTTCCCCTCCCCCTCCCCCCTCTTGCCCCCCTCTTCCCCCTCCCTTCCCCCTCTCCTTCCCCCCTCTTCCCCCTCCCCCCTCCCTCTACCCCCCTTTTCCCCTCCCTCTCCCCCCTCTTCCCCCCTCTTCCCCCCCTCCTTCCCCCCTCTTCCCCCTCATCCTTTCTCCTTCCTCCAATTCCTCCTCGTATGATTCATCACCATAAACTTTCTCAATTTCCTTCTGTGCCATCTCTTTTTGCTCTGAATCCTCTTGTTTCTCACCTTCCACTTAACGCCCCTGTTCCCCTCCCCATCTGCCCCTCTCCCCTTTTTCTTTTTACCTTCCTCCTCCCCTGTGCTAGAGTTTCAAATCTTGCAGAGATTTACGCCACATTCTGAATGTTTACATCTCATTGATGATGTCCTCTGATAACTTTACCTTACTGGGAATGAATTCAGTGATGATAAATAAGTAGGCTAGCCATTCTGTTGTATGTTACTTATTTCCCAATGGATGATGTACATAATGACAGGTACACAGAGGTACACCAAACATCAGATAATAGTGCAATCTTGCTATTCAAAATCTATGCTAGAAGGGATTTTCTGTACTCACCTTTTGGCATGATACCTCAACAGCTGATGCTCAGAATAAAGTTCATATTGAGTAAATACAATGGAGAAAAAAACCCTGGATGGAAAGTCTGATAATTTTGGCCAATCAGGGGCTGTCCTCATCAATCTGGAGTGAAGTGAAGGAGAAAAACAAATACAAAGCTGTGGACGCAATTATTTGTCAGAAATCTGGCCAATTTCAGTATACTTTTGTCAAGAAGATGCCCGACCTTGTTGCTGTAATGAGGACACTTGCTGTGGTTCTTTGCAGGCTGTGCTGGGATTGCTGTTGGACATCCATTTGACACTGTCAAGGTGGGTCAGCTCTGTGGAGGTAGCAAGTAACTTTTAGTGTCAGAAAACAACTTTGCTCTGTACAAACTTGATGCCTCAGCACTGTGCAGTCCATGACGTAGGGTCAGGTTGCCAGCAGCAATGTAGAGATGGGAATGGACTGACATGAAAGGGGTATCCCAGGCAGCTGTTCTTTCCTTGTTAAACGTGTAAATATGCAAGCAGGTATTTTCTTTAGCCCTGATTTGCAGGAACTCAACATTACTTTATCCAGAAGTAGGTGAAAGGAACCAATGTGGACCATTTTCATTTACTGGCATATATTGAAATGTAGTAAATGTATTAAGGGCTTTCTTCAGAGACCTCCAGCACTGGACCCAAACTCAAAAAGCCAAAAATTTAACATTTTATGCCAAAAATCTTCATTCATATGTCAAATTCGTTAATTAATATCTAGATTCAGCAATTGTTTGCAACTTAGTGCATGCAAAGGCCAAATTAAGACTAATTTTATGGTAGCGGGTCACATGTTGTGGCACATAATTATGGAAGAATGCTCATTTATTTGCACATGCATGCCCATATGCAAACCTCCTCAACCGGAACTGCGAAACCAGCATCAAAAGCAGCAACAACAGCCACCAACAACACAGATCAATCCAGATTTGTTTAGGGAATTCTAACTCCAGGCAGTGATTGAAGAACCCCTGTGTCATGTGACTTGCACATCTCATGATCAAGCCATCCATGAGTGGAACCAATGAGAGAAGTGAAGGCACACAGCAGTGTGATTCTTCCTTGATGCAGCCATGAACCAGCATTGTTGAAACCCTCACTGGAGAGTACAGGGTAGTGGTGGAGCTGGTTCCTGATCCTCGTGCACTCTCTATGTGTGTGTTTTGTGTGTCAGCCATCAGGTGTTAGTAAATGCCTGATCAGGTGGCCCAGTGATATGGGAGTAAACTGTAAAGCAGTTTGGGATCCAGATGTCTGGGGGAAGTCACTACAGAAACCCATTCCTTTACCTTCTCATCATTCTGTATCTACTGCTTGCCCTTACTATGGAAATCAAGACATGACTTGCTCTTACTCCTACCTGCTTTAATTATTTTTATAGTTCATTGGTCTTAAATAGCCAACAAAGGTTGATAGGATAGGCCATACAACTATTCATTCATTCATTCATTCATTCATTCATTCATTCATTCATTCATTCATTCATTCATTCATTCATTCATTCATTCATTCATTCATTCATTTATTCATGCTTTTCCTGCAGGTACAACTCCAAACCCAGGAAGGCAGTCTGCGCTTTAGCAGCCTGTGGGAGTGTGTGCGTGTAGTACAGAGCCAGGGCCTGGTGAGTGATATGCACTTGTTGGAGTCAGCAGACACTGTCAGCCATTGCAAGGCCACTGAAAGGACACTAGGCTAGCAAGAGTTGTTGGAGTCAGCAGACACTGTCAGCCATTGCAAGGCCACTGAAAGGACACTAGGCTAGCAAGAGTTGTTGGAGTCAGCAGACACTGTCAGCCATTGCAAGGCCACTGAAAGGACACTAGGCTAGCAAGAATTGTTGGAGTCAGCAGACACTGTCAGCCATTGCAAGGCCACTGAAAGGACACTAGGCTAGCAAGAATTGTTGGAGTCAGCAGACACTGTCAGCCATTGCAAGGCCACTGAAAGGACACTAGGCTAGCAAGAATTGTTGGAGTCAGCAGACACTGTCAGCCATTGCAAGGCCACTGAAAGGACACTAGGCTAGCAAGAATTGTTGGAGTCAGCAGACACTGTCAGCCATTGCAAGGCCACTGAAAGGACACTAGGCTAGCAAGAGTTGTTGGAGTCAGCAGACACTGTCAGCCATTGCAAGGCCACTGAAAGGACACTAGGCTAGCAAGAGTTGTTGGAGTCAGCAGACACTGTCAGCCATTGCAAGGCCACTGAAAGGACACTAGGCTAGCAAGAGTTGTTGGAGTCAGCAGACACTGTCAGCCATTGCAAGGCCACTGAAAGGACACTAGGCTAGCAAGAATTGTTGGAGTCAGCAGACACTGTCAGCCATTGCAAGGCCACTGAAAGGACACTAGGCTAGCAAGAGTTGTTGGAGTCAGCAGACACTGTCAGCCATTGCAAGGCCACTGAAAGGACACTAGGCTAACAAAAACTGGCCATGTCTTGACAAGTTTACCATCATGATGAGATCCATGAGCATCCAGGTCTGAAATCAATTTGGCATGATTAAGAAAATGTTCACCCTGGGTATGTCAAACGTGCCAATGGCAATATAGAATTATCAGCCCTTTAATTCCTTTTCTGGTTGCCTTCACTGCTGTGGTGGATAACAGGACAAAAACAGTGAAATCTCGGCTTTCTGTGTTTTACCTCATTTCACTTGAAATTTGTAGTTTTAAATAAATCACTGTCTACCCTTTGTGTCAGTTTATGAAATTTTGTCACACTGATGTTTCTCATCATCTGCTTACTGCTTGCTGCTGCTGCTGCTGCTGCTGATGATAGCAATGAGGATGAGAATGATAATGAAGAGAACAGCAACAATGACTTCAACAGTAATGACAACCATAATGACAATGACAATGATAACAACAATCTAGATGGTGACAATGAAGATGACAACTGTACTATTATTAAATATGACTGTTTTACCACTGCCTTCATTGCTCTGCAGAAACATGGCTTTTTCCGTGGCCTGTCCTGGCCTTTGCTGTCAAGTGGGGCCATCAATTCAGTGCTGTTTGGGGTGTATGGGTGGACGCTCAGGCAGTTGGGGGCCGACACCACCTCTCCCTCCCTCCCCCATGTGGCCATCGCAAGTGGAGCTGCTGGTGTGGCCCAGCTGTCCATTGCCTGTCCCATAGAGACTGTTAAAGTTGTGCTCCAGTCACAGATCCACCGCCACGCCCTTGGCCAGGATGGTGAGAGACTGGGGGAAACTGTGATGGCGCTATAGGGGGAGAGGGGAGGGAAAATGATGGGAATGGCAGAAATTATGATGCAGGTGTCACTAGTGAAAATGTGACCAACCACTACACAAATGCCCTAACTTAGTTTTCTGGTATTTGGAAATGCAAGTATTTTTTTGCCTGCAGTCTTTTCTGACCACTTCGATGATGAGCACTGTAGGAACAAAGTTTTAGGAGAAAGTAGGAAGTAAGGTTTATGACCCATCAGCCTTTGTAGGCTATTCAAGGCCATTGATAATGAAAATTCATTAGTGTTAGAATAAGAGCAAGTAAATTCATTGAATCTCTAGTCATTCGCCTTTTATGAATTGTGTAGGGAGACATAGTAGGTCAATTTTATTAACCCCTAATCCACAGGGGGGCTGTTTGAGAAGTTATGCCCATTTGAAAATAGATGTGCCAGTTACAATTTTTAGAAGTTTTCTCATACTGGTGCTACAAAGCAGAGGTACGGCAGTTGTTGTTGTTGTTGTTGCGTACCTGGGCTAAACACTCCCAGGATCACCCTAGTGGGTAAGATGATTGCATGTGTGACTGTTTTTGAACACCCCACCATATAGGCAGCCACACTCCGTCTTCAGGGGATTTGATCTCTGTCTCCAGAGAATGCCAGTTGATATGTTAGGAGCTTACCACGGCTGAAGATAATGCCCACATAACAGTACAATATAACAACATTTTGCTGTAGCCTTGGTTTTTGGCTGGAGTCAACAAATAACAACAGCCTTTGCCCAAGGCAAAGGTAAGGCAGTGAAAAGTTAGTTTTTCTTGCTTGTAAACATATCTTTCAGGCATATCATTGAGGGACATAAACGTTTGGGTGTCCCTGGTGTGCATTTTGGTGAAAACATATATCTGCCCCATGTTGACCACTATCATGTACATATGTATTTCTGCATGTAGCTCCAAATCCCTCATCTGAGTTTGGACTGGCTTCTTTCTGGCAGATCACAGTTTGTTTTAACCGTATATGAAGCATTTGTTGGCCTGAGGGCTGAGGCATAGCACATGTTGGGGTGTGGTAAGTATGCTTATCAAACACAGAGTTAGGGTTAAAATGTGTATAACGCATGTTGAGGTGCGGTAAGTAAGCTTATCAAACGCACATTTTGGGTAAACATTTTAATTTGTTTATTATGCTGCTTACTTTAACAGTGGATCTATCTCTGTCATTGTTGCTCTGATCCTACACCTCTTTCCTCTACTCACACCCCCTCCAGGGGGCCCAGGCCAGGCCAGATACTACAGGGGTCCCGTGGATGCTGCCAGGGACATATTCAGGCACAGAGGTCTTGTAGGCTTGTACCGTGGCTGCGGCACCCAGCTGGTCCGTGATATCCCTGCCAGCATTGTGTACCTGGTGGGCTACGAGGCAGGCACTCGCTCCATCAGCGCAGCCTTGCCTGCCATCCCAACACAGGTGACTCAACCTACTCAGGTAGCGGATGGAGCTGTTATCTTTCCTTAGAACGCCCTGCCATGAGGTACATACACAGTGTTTTGATGTCAGGTTGTACATTCTGTGCAGTTACGGTTCTCTAATCCATGGCAAATTTTTTAAATATAATAACTCTTGTCATAACAATGACCTTGATAATCGGCTGTGGCAAGAATGCTGTTTATTTCTATGGTGGGGGAAGGAGGCAGGGACGATGAGGCAGCTTTGATGTGACAATAACATTTTCAGTTGAAGTCAAGCAAAGAAAGTCACGTTTGGCAGATGCTTACTTGTTTACCATATTGCATTCAGGCATATTCTGCTGAACCTGGTCAAAATTTGAACTTTTTGTGAGTGTCAAATACCCAGAAACCTGAGATGGCGTGTACAGCTACATATCCCCATTTTCCAAGTCAATTTTTCTGAGGAACTCAGAAGTAGGTTAAGAGGTTTCTCCAGGACTGGAGGACAGAAAGAGGTGACATGTGCTTCCAAGCCTTACCAGTGTTGTCAGCGTAGTTATGGTTTGAATTTTTGTGAAAGATAATGGAATGGTGTAGGATGGGTTGAATGGGACAGTTGACAAATTTACTATTTTACAGCACCTGTCCAGTGATCAAAGAAATTCTAAGCATTGAAGTTTCATATGACAGTTGTCCCATATGTCTCTACTCAGGTCAGACACTGATGGTAAGGCACACTCATCACACAGCAGTGCATCAGAAATTGTCTCTATTCCATTTCTCTCATCAAAAACAATGAATGAAGACTTGATAGGAATCAAAGCGTCCTTTTTATTTTCTGTCTCCTTCTCTCTTCCCCTGCCATGTCACACTAGAGCAGGACACCAGGGCCCGTATCCACAACGGCGATTTATCATTTTAACACTTGATTTATCCCCTAACCCCGGGTTATCTTGATCGGTTAGATAAGGTACGCTTGTCAGAGGATCCTAGGTTGCGCTTTGCTATATGTACTGGTTTCCAGCCAAGGGAGAGCGGAACAGACAGTTGGAATCGTCAGAATTTAGAGATAAATCGGGGTTAAAATAAATCGCCGTTCTGGATACGGGCCCATGTCAATTTTTGTGGGAGGGCTGATGACCAATCAGTTCTCTCAACCAAATATAGATGAGCACAGAGCACAGAAAGATGGAAACCAAGATAACCACTCAACCACGCTGACCATCTTGGCCATGTGCAGTGCTTGTCATGAGAACAACAAAAATGATGAAAAACAAGACTTGGGATGCTTTAAGGAAATGATGGCCCAGCAGATGCAAATGACAGTGAATGATTAGTAGAAAACAATTGTCACATCCTCCCCAGAAACATGAGATCAACCACAATATTATCCATGAGTAATATTTTTAGATTGAAATGAATGACATTTCAAGAAATGGAAAACTGTGTCAAGGTGTTAAAAAATTCTTTGCAGATTCTTTTCAGGTGTTTTTTGCATCTTGAGTTGTACAATCAGGGAAAATCAAGGATGCAGAAAGGGTGGAAAGGAAACTGTGCTGAATGTGAGATTTCTTCTGGCAGGTGGGGGTGGGGGCAGGGTTTGTTTGCTGCTTGAGTGAAATGCATGCACCTCACCACCACCACATCTGCTTACTTTCCTGTGGTTTGCATAAAGAAGGTGACATAAGGTATTGTTTTGTAGATCAGCAAGACTTTCCTGTCTTTTCAGATGGTGAACTTTGTGGTGGGAGGTGTGGCAGGGGTCGTCTCCTGGTTGGTCATCATGCCCTTTGACCTGGTCAAGAGTCGCCTGCAGGCAGACAGTCAAGGGTCACAGTACCGGGGATTCTGGGATTGCGCAGCCAAGGCCTACAGAGAGGAGGGGCTACGTGTCTTCTTCAGAGGTTCTCTGGTGGTCAGCCTCAGGGCCTTCCCAGTCAATGGTGTCACCCTCATGGTGTACTCTGAGTCCCTTAGACTCCTATCTGGCCCCATTCTGTAGGCAGTTACAATGTGTGCTGTCACCTGTGAATGAGAGAAGTTGAGTGAGTGAGTTGGAGTTCTTTACACTCCTATCTGGCCCCATTCTGTAGGCAGTTACAATGTGTGCTGCCACGTGTGAATGAGTGAAGTTGAGTGAGTGAGTTGGAGTTCCTTACACTCCTATCTGGCCCCATTCTGTAGGCAGTTACAATGTGTGCTGTCACGTGTGAATGAGTGAAGTTGAGTGAGTGAGTTGGAGTTCCTTACACTCCTATCTGGCCCCATTCTGTAGGCAGTTACAATGTGTGCTGTCACGTGTGAATGAGTGAAGTTGAGTGAGTGAGTTGGAGTTCCTTACACTCCTATCTGGCCCCATTCTGTAGGCAGTTACAATGTGTGCTGTCACGTGTGAATGAGTGAAGTTGAGTGAGTGAGTTGGAGTTCCTTAGACTCCTATCTGGCCCCATTCTGTAGGCAGTTACAATGTGTGCTGTCAGGTGTGAATGAGTGAAGTTGAGTGAGTTGGAGTTCCTTAGACTCCTATCTGGCCCCATTCTGTAGGCAGTTACAATGTGTGCTGTCAGGTGTGAATGAGTGAAGTTGAGTGAGTGAGTTGGAGTTCCTTAGACTCCTATCTGGCCCCATTCTGTAGGCAGTTACAATGTGTGCTGTCACGTGTGAATGAGTGAAGTTGAGTGAGTGAGTTGGAGTTCCTTAGACTCCTATCTGGCCCCATTCTGTAGGCATTTATAATGTGTGCTGTCACGTGTGAATGAGTGAAGTTGAGTGAGTGAGTTGGAGTTCCTTAGACTCCTATCTGGCCCCATTCTGTAGGCAGTTACAATGTGTGCTGTCACGTGTGAATGAGTGAAGTTGAGTGAGTGAGTTGGAGTTCCTTAGACTCCTATCTGGCTCCATTCTGTAGGCAGTTACAATGTGTGCTGTCACGTGTGAATGAGTGAAGTTGAGTGAGTGAGTTGGAGTTCCTTACACTCCTATCTGGCCCCATTCTGTAGGCAGTTACAATGTGTGCTGTCACGTGTGAATGAGTGAAGTTGAGTGAGTGAGTTGGAGTTCCTTAGACTCCTATCTGGCCCCATTTTGTAGGCAGTTACAATGTGTGCTGTCACGTGTGAATGAGTGAAGTTGAGTGAGTGAGTTGGAGTTCCTTACACTCCTATCTGGCCCCATTTTGTAGGCAGTTACAATGTGTGCTGTCACGTGTGAATGAGTGAAGTTGAGTGAGTGAGTTGGAGTTCCTTAGACTCCTATCTGGCCCCATTCTGTAGGCAGTTACAATGTGTGCTGTCACGTGTGAATGAGTGAAGTTGAGTGAGTTGGAGTTTCTTAGACTCCTATCTGGCCCCATTTTGTAGGCAGTTACAATGTGTGCTGTCACGTGTGAATGAGTGAAGTTGAGTGAGTGAGTTGGAGTTCCTTAGACTCATATCTGGTCCCATTTTGTAGGCAGTTACAATGTGTGCTGTCACGTGTGAATGAGTGAAGTTGAGTGAGTGAGTTGGAGTTCCTTAGACTCCTATCTGGCCCCATTCTGTAGGCATTTATAATGTGTGCTGTCACGTGTGAATGAGTGAAGTTGAGTGAGTGAGTTGGAGTTCCTTACACTCCTATCTGGCCCCATTCTGTAGGCAGTTACAATGTGTGCTGTCACGTGTGAATGAGTGAAGTTGAGTGAGTTGGAGTTCCTTAGACTCCTATCTGGCCCCATTTTGTAGGCATTTATAATGTGTGCTGTCACGTGTGAATGAGTGAAGTTGAGTGAGTGAGTTGGAGTTCCTTAGACTCATATCTGGTCCCATTTTGTAGGCAGTTATGATGTGTGCTGTTATGAGTGAAGTTGAGTGAATAAATTGGAGCCTCTGAGGCTCCCATCTGGCCCAATTAGGCAATTTGTATGTGTGTTGTCATGGATGAATTGGAGAAGTTCAATGAATGAGTGTACTCACAATCCTTTAAACTCTTATCTAGCTACATTCTGTAGGTATTTAAATTGCGTGCTGTCATTTTCAAATGAATAAAGTAGAATGAAGGATTTGGAAATCCTTAGACTCATATTTGTACCCAATCTGTGGCACTAAAGAAGGAGCTTGTCTGAAAGTTCTGCATTTTCACTCGCACTGAGACCCCTCAAGATGCCTGAGACCCACACATCAACAGACTCTGCCATGACAGTCGACAAGACTCCACCACCAAGTCAACAAGAGCGCAACCAGAGTCAGCGAAGACCTCAAAGGCTTCAAAAGGATTAATGGACCTTTTCAGGGCCACTAATTACCAAGAAAGAATCCAAAATGTTGGGTGTTGGTCACTTCACATGATAACATACCCATTCTGTAGGCAATTAGTAT
>JAWQFJ010021551.1:7500-12500 GCA_034096865.1 Theodoxus fluviatilis
GTAAACACATTCCGAAATTCCAGGTACAGCGGGAGTCGAAAGGGGTGGGGTGGGGGTGTGGGTGGGGGTTGGGGTTGGGGTGGGGGTGGGGGTGGGGGTGGGGGTGGGGAGGGGATAGGGGTGGGGGAGACATCTCGGGATAGAGAAAGGTGCTTCGGGGTGGGAGAAGAAAGAAGGGTAAGAAATGGGAGGGGGAAGGGGGGGGGGGGGGGAAGAGATTGGGGGTGAATTTGGTATTTATTTTTTTCCTGCACGTTTCCTCAGTCGTGTGTGGTGTTGCAATATGCCTTCAAGCACCCCATTCGCCGCCCGTGCTCCCAGGGGGATAAGTGCCCGCACCCGGATGCGACGCGCTATAAAAGATCACCAGTGCTGTCACGCCTTCACATCCACGCCCGGTAATCTTCAGATAGCAGGTGAGTGAATCCCCCTGTCTCCCATGGAGGCAGTCCGCGATGCTTGAAGGGAGAAGCTGTGACTGATTAGCATGCAAGGGGCTTGGAGTGCTGCTTTCCAGTGTCGTTGTTGTTTGGTTTTTTCACCACGAGAATTTGTGGTCAGGCCGATTTTTACGACTTAAATTCGATTTTGACTTGTTCTCAGTTCGGTCGTCACGGTATTCCGACTGAGTTTGACAGATGTGCGGTCACACCGCAAGATGTCGTAGTCGCCTTCCTCCATGGAATGGATTTCCGTACGAGCGTTGTTTGTCTGCCTCTGCCATTCGATTCGGTACAACAAACACAACACAACACAACACAACACAACAAACACAACACAACACAACGAACACAACACAACATAACATACACACAACACAACACAACACAGCGCAATAATGCTTTAATTATCCTGTAAGAAAAGTCACATTTCTTTTCGTCAAAAAAGTATATCGTCTGGGAATCAAATCGCACGTACCGATGGATGGATGGATGGATGGATGGATGGATGGATGGATGGATGGATGGATGGATGGATGGATGGATGGATGGATGGATGGATGGATGGACGGATAGACGGACGGACGGACGGACGGACGGGTCCATTCTGACCCCCAATCCACAGAGAGATTTCAACCTAAGAGAGTTTCTGATCAGGAATTCGAATGGCATGCTCCAGTAAAGTCAACACATAACTGGTCGTTGTTGCAAATCAGCAATCTTCCTTTGATACTGCATGTTCCAGTGAAGGTGACAAATACCTGGTCGTTGTTGCAAACCAGCAATCTTCCTTTGATACTGCATGTTCCAGTGAAGGTGACAAATACCTGGTCGTTGTTGCAAACCAGCAATCTTCCTTTGATACTGCATGTTCCAGTGAAGGTGACAAATACCTGGTCGTTGTTGCAAACCAGCTATTTCCCTTCCATATTTAAGCAGCGCTTGGTCGTGGCGACTGTCAAGCTTCATGCGTCAGGATGGAAAGAGAAACCATGGCAACTGTTTATGAATAATTGTAGAAGCGTTTGTTGAGCTTTTTAAACTGAAAGACTGAGGCACAATGTTCTGCTACTGACACAGTTTACTTCAAGATAGAGCCGCTAATGTTACGACAGTCTCCTTAATAATGTTGACAGATTCGGGGTTCTCCCAGTTTGCATCAGGAGGTAAACAGCACATTGGGTGCCGTCCAGTCTTCCCCATGAACACTGTTTAAGTTGGTTTTAATAGTGTTTAAAGAGAAACAGACATTTTGATTTATGTTCAGATGAATCCATCTCTCTCTCTCTCTCTTCTCTCTCTCTCTCTCTCTCTCTCTCTCTCTCTCTCTCCTCTCTCTCTCTTTCTCTCTCTTTCTCTCTCTTTCTCTCTCTAACTCTATCTCTCTCTCCACACGCACACACACACATACACACACACATACACATACACATACGCGCGCGCACACACACACACACACACACACACACACACACACACACTAGTGCTGTCTCAATCTGGTTTCCCTAGACATAAAATGGGGGTCGGGGTTCGGGGGTCGGGTGGGGGGGGGGGGGGGGATCAGGCCTATTTGCCGATCGTTTTCTCCCAAGCTACCGTAACCACAACTATGGTGTTTGTTACCTGAGTGAGGTTCAAGGGGGCTTTACCTGCACGCGTGGCACGACACACAGACGGAACGCAGCTTCGTGGTCAGTGACAATTCTGACGCGGGTTTCTCAGGACCTGGATATGTCAGCAAAGTTAGTAAAAGGCGATCCAAATTAGGGGCGATTCGTTTCGAAAGGTGTTTAAAGCAGTCATCCGCTCGCCTGTGGCGAATAAAAATTTCCTCGGGCGAGATAAAACTTCAAAGTTGCTCGTCCGACGGAGGAGTAAATATGACAAAATAGAATAAAAGATGAAATAAAGCTCTTCGATGCTGTCTTCAACTGTAACGCATCGGTCACGCGATATGTCAGGCAGTTTCCAGGCAAGATTCCGATTGTCCCCAAGAAGATTAGTTAGATGTAATGATGTGATTGTAAATAATTTTGTACATTGGTGAGAGGTAAAACTGTAACGCATCGGTCACGTGATATGTCAAGGCCAGTTTCAGCAAGAATCCTATTGTCCCCCTCACTCCGCGACAGTTGATAACAGCGTCGAAGTGCTCGATTATTCTTTTCTTCTTTTTCATTTACACGCCCGCTAGGAGAGCGGTCCTGCAGTGTACAATAGCCCGAGGACATTTTGTTCGCCACGAGCGATCGGGCGAACGGTTTGAACACCTTTTGAAGCGAAACGTGCCTCGTTTGGAGCCTTTTACTAACTTTGCCAGGTATTCAAGTCCTGACATACCCGCTGCTGTACCGCCACGAAAATGGCTCCCGAGGACTTTCACAAACTTGCTGGACTTGCTGAGGCTGGTGACATAGTCTTTATGACCTGCTCCTCCAAGTCGCCAGAAGACAATGTGGAGCGAGAACGCCATGTCGTGCTTCTTTGTTGATTAGTCACTTGAGCCTCCTCAAAGATGCCTACATTTCCACAACACCAACACTCCACTTCCAAAGCCTTGTCAGCATGGATTTATTTAAGAATTTATTGCTTTTGTTTTGTTCGTCTCCGTGCGTCTGTGTGCGTGCGTGTGCATGTTTGTAGTGCATGTACACGGGTGTGCGTGTGCGTGCGGTTTGCCTTTTCACTAGAAATGAAGAAAGGGGAATGGGGTGGAGAAGGAAATCACACAATGGATTTCATCCACACGCTTCCGTGCTAACAAAGTGCTTGATCGGCCTACTTCTCTTTCAGATTCTCGATACTTCCCTGACCTTCACCCCCGTATCACGTGGCCATGGGAAAAGAAACAGCGATGCTCGTGGGCGCCGTGTTCCTGTGCATGCTATGCGCATGCGCGGTCGCCCAAACTACCACCACTGTAGCCCCTCCTCCACGTACCCGTAAGTACATGTAGTTTAAGTACCTGTAGTTACCTCCCGTGCATCTCCGACAGTGGTTGCCTCCCTTGAATAAATGCCTTCCTTAAGGCCTTCGCACACGAGGCAACTCCACTCCGGCAACTCGATTGCTTGCCATACATTGCTTCGTGTGCGATGTCGGTTGAAAGCAACTGGCATTCCAAGCAATTTCCACGCCACCAGCAACTGAGTTGCTCGTGTTTAAACCTGTTCTAGTTTTGGGGGCAGTGGCGTGCCACTCTCTGTGAATCCACCAATCACCGGGCGACTTTAGAGCCTCGTTCTCGAATTCTCGCGACTATTGCACATTTAATTGAGGACCTGTCTACGCTTCGCACAGAAAACGCTGTATTTGGAGATACTAGAAACCCATCCAAAGAAAATGTAAGCCATGAACAGCATTAATTTATCAAAGCTGTATGTTGAATGCATCAATAGGTCGTGAAAGCTCCTACATTTTAAAATGGAAATGCGGGTCAATGCACCTTCACGCCGAAGCATCGCTGTTGACATTGTGTACAAAGCTAGTGTTGTCTGATACCACGAATACGATACATTTAAATTGCATCTGTGTTATGAAAATATTGTTCAGATTAAATTGAATAATTAATTGAGGCCCAACCAGCTGCAACAATTCCGGCTCATTCGAAGGAAAGTTCTTGTTGCCTTGAGATCCTCGTTGAGGAACTCTTGTAGCAGACACGAGTAGGCACCATGCCTTGGTCGTTTAGTCAACCATTCACGAGACCAACACGATCTTTTTCTCTTTTTACTTTGCTTAGATGACGAAGTACTGTCGCCATCGTCACTCTAAGTTTCAGTCATGCTACGGCAAGCCTTCGGGGGAGAGATGCAGAGCGTCTTGAGTGCAAGCGCGGGAATTAATACGCTTCCATAAATACAACGTGGCGAGAGGTGAAAGGTCACAGTGGAAGCGTGTGCGAGCTCAGTCTCCAGCACTATTCGTCACTATCTTTCACAACAGGCCACTCAAACCCTTGTCACTTCCCTTGTTTTGTCCCGTCTTGATTATGGAAATTCTCTTCTTGCCGGCATTCCTGGCACTCTGCTAAACAAACTGCAAAAAGTCCAAAACAATGCTGCTAGATTAATCTTTAGATGTCCCAAGAGAACTCCCACATCCAAACTCCTTCGTGCACTGCATTGGCTCCCCGTCGCTCAGAGGATAGAGTATAAGCTAGCCATTATGTGTTTCAACTTCTTCAATCAAACTGCACCACACGCACTCAAAGAAATTCTCACTGTCTACACCCCCGCTAGAAATAACCGTTCAGCTGCAGACACCAAAACGTTAAATGTCCCCCGTCGCAAAAAGATAACCCAAGGACAGCGAGCTTTTTCCTACATCGGCCCTGTAACATGGAATAGCCTACCTTTCCCTGTCCGTCACTCTAATTCCATGTCCCAGTTCAAAACCTCCCTCAAGACACACCTGTTCCGGTCAGTCTTTCCTGACGAGCAGTGAAGGCGCCTCTTTTATGTTTCGTGTTTTGCCTGCTACTTAATTAATTGTATTGTATTTAATTTTTCTTTTTATTTCAATTGTACAGTGTGCGAGTGTTAGAATGCTTTGTATGAG
>JAWQFJ010021551.1:22500-25000 GCA_034096865.1 Theodoxus fluviatilis
TCTTGGGAGAAGGGAGGGTAGGAAAGGCATCGTCCTGGGTCATCAAAGGAGGCCAGGGGGGACTCACAGCTGGGGTCGAGTCGATGTGAGTTGGAGGGCACTTTTCATTCGTCCTTCCTCTTTTTGTGGCATGGCCTTGTCATAGATGTAGAGTGCCAGCCAACACTGTGTCGATTCCATCTCAGAGTATCCACCAAGAGTGGTGTCCGATGTGGGGGCTCAGACATTCAGTCCTCAAGCAAATCACTTCAGTCTGAGATAGGGGATCATTTCAGTCTTAACAGTCTGTCCATGGCGTCCTTCACACAGACTGTCTTTTTCCGATCTCCCCCTTTCTTCCGTCCCCTCCGAGAATCACGTCACCAATGACGTCATTCAGTCCTTGGACGCCAATCATTAGAAAGGAGGGGAAGAGCATTGATTTTAGATAGCAGTCGTGGAGGATAATAAAGAAATTCACAGGGACATAATAATAATAATAATAATAATAATAATAATAATAATAATAATAATAATAATAATAATAATAATAATAATAATATAATACTACTCTATTCATACGCACATACCTTCCCTTGACAGGCAAGCTCATGGCATTTACATTCCACAGGATCAACACTCACACAACTACTCAACACCACATTCCCACAAAAACTCATACACAACACACATAAACAAAAAACAAAAACTAACATCCAATAGAACAAATAAAACAAACTATACAATATACACAGCACTTGCCGGCCAGGTCAAGTAAGGCGAAGCAGCTCAGCGGGAAAGGCGGGTTGGAAGAGGTGGGTCTTTAGAGCACTTTTGAACTGGGGCAGAGTGTCAGAATGACGGACTGAGAGAGGGAGACTATTCCAGGTTACAGGTCCGATATAGGAGAAGGCACGCTGTCCTTGAGTTTTCTTATTACGGCGGGGGACCTTGAGCATTCTAGAGTCAGACGCTGAGCGTAGAGATTTGGAGTGCAAACCATACAGGAACATAAGTAGTCCCCCCCCCCCCCCCCCCCCCCCCCCCCCGCACACACACACACACACACACACGCACACACACACACACACACTAACTGCCTTTGACTCCTAAGCCGCTGCAAGGGGTAGGACAACACAACTCTGCAGTGGCTGTGGTGGACACCAGAGTGGCCGTGGTGGAGACCAGAGTGGCCGTGGTGGACACCGGAGTGGCCGTGGTGGACACCAGAGTGGCCGTGGTGGACACCAGAGTGGCCGTGGAGGACACCAGAGTGGCCGTGGTGGACACCGGAGTGGCCGTGGTGGACACCGGAGTGGCCGTGGTGGACACCGGAGTGGCCGTGGTGGACACCAGAGTGGCCGTGGTGGACACCAGAGTGGCCGTGGTGGACACCAGAGTGGCCGTGGTGGACACCAAAGTGGCTGTGGTGGACACCAGAGTGGCCGTGGTGGACACCAGAGTGGCTGTGGTAGACACCAGAGTGGCCGTGGTGGACACCGGAGTGGCCGTGGTGGACACCAGAGTGACCGTGGTGGACACCAGAGTGGCCGTGGTGGACACCAGAGTGGCCGTGGTGGACACCAGAGTGGCCGTGGTGGACACCAGAGTGGCCGTGGTGGACACCACAGTGACCGTGGTGGACACCAGAGTGGCCGTGGGGGACACCACATCATTTTCTCCATGCGATGGTTCACACAAAACTAGAACATAAAGAACTGGTCAAAAAGTTGAGGGTATACTTTATTTAAGGAAAATAGGCCATTTCAATATGAATGAAAAGTGACTCACAACGGCGGAAAAAACAACATAGCTTTCACTCACCAACTCACTCAATCACAATTCCAAGCAAAAACACAAACCAGGTGGAATCATGAGTCAAGTCCATCAAAAGTAAGAATAAATGAATTGAAAACCCATACCACCTCGATGCGGAGTCCCAAATTCAAGAATTCAGTGAGGGAAACAAACCACACAATGCACAGATACATAGGACGAGCGTCCTCACAGTGCATACTCCAATGGCAGTGAATATTCCCGCTTCCTGGGGGACAGGATGAAACAGTCTCTGATGGGGACAGGAGTTGTTCAATCTTCACACGAGGGTGGAGATGCTGAAGAAGCGTTGAGATGGTCGGCAGATGATGATAGAGTTCTTGTGACGAGCTCCAAGTAGACGTTGTAGGAGGGCGTTCGAGTGAAGGAGGTTGTCTCCCCCTCTTCACTCGATGGTGGCGCTAGCAGGCATTTCAAATATGAGCACATTACACAACTGAGGCTAGACCAATGCCTGCAGCTGTGGGCCAGATTTCAACCTTTCTGGGTTGTTTTTTTCTGGAATGGTGTGGTCACGGCGTTCCCGCTCAGTTCAGTTTAACTCAACCACCTCAAAGTATGCTGGGATACCGAGGTGTCTATTGGACCAATCAGAACCGGTTTTATTAACTGCGGAGACTTCCCGCCAAAACTATATTATTGAAACGTTAATTTCTCACCCAACTAACCAACCGTCCAGTACACC